>JANAKD010000131.1:0-34779 GCA_027627215.1 Lecanicillium saksenae | reverse complement strand
AGATCACCAACGGGGCCAGTCAGGTTGATGGCATCGGTGGCAGTCAGGTCATCACCAGCGTCAACCTTGGTCTTGCCAGCCTTGAGGTCGGAGACGAGCTGGTCGGCAGCCTTGACAAGGTCGGTCTTGTCACCCTTGTAGGCATCAGCGGCAGACTTGACGGCGTCGATGTCCTTGCCAGCGGTGGTGATGATATCAGCGACGTCAGAGCCGGCGTCGCGGGCGACAATGCCAGCCATGGCAGTGGTGGCGAGGGTAAGAGCAACAGCGAACTTCATGTTGACGGTTTTTTGAGAAGACTAGGTCTTAAAATTGAAGAATTGCAAGTAACGAGTGTTGTGTAGACTCAAAGCGAAGGTGAGTGATGGGGATGAGGAGAGAAGAAACAAAACTAGAGTAGGGTGCGAGAGAGCAGCGATTATATAGGAAATATCTCACAGCAACACAGTCTGGGGAGGCAGGGGTGGTGACATAGAGGATGGGCGATGGAGGGGCGTGTACTGGGCAACCCACAAACACCGTTTAGATGCTGGGCTGGGGATGCTCTTTCGAGTACCTGGTACCTGCTCGACGCATGAAATGAGTACTTTGGTACCTTGAATGAGGAGAAAAGAGGGCGTGTGGCCTGTGAAAGAGTTTATTACCGAGGCTGCCGATTCAGTTGGCTCATGGAGCGAGACTGCTCCTAGCAGGGAGGTGGATCACAACCAGGCATGGCAAGAGGGATTGGGAGACAGCCACTGCAACAAGGATGCAACGGAGGGTGTCTGTTGTCAGCCACCCTGGGAGGCAGTGCCAAGTTCTACATGTCGCATGTACATGTACACAGCCAGCCAAGGAGAGCGTAGCTAGCCTGCGTCCGCGTACTCGTAGATCTATTAGTGTCAAAAGGTGCGAGTGGAGCGCGACCGCCCAAAATGTCGACTATTTCCCTCTCTGGTGCGGACGCCGGGCGTGGGCTTGACGCCACAGCAAAGGCCAGGATGACTGTTAGTCCAAGAGACCATGTGGAGGCAAAAA
This sequence comes from Lecanicillium saksenae, assembly GCA_027627215.1. Lineage (NCBI taxonomy): Eukaryota > Fungi > Ascomycota > Sordariomycetes > Hypocreales > Cordycipitaceae > Corniculantispora > Corniculantispora saksenae. The sequence goes on along the minus strand of JANAKD010000131.1, from coordinate 33,759 downwards.
GGTTCTCGGCCAGAGACGAGGCTCTGAAGCTCAGTCTGGGATCCAGTTGGGCGTCGTCGGGGGAGTCGGCGATTGGTACGTTGGTTCGAGGCCTTTGTTGTCCTGCATGTACCCTCCAATTTACACATCATCAGTGTCATCACATGAATATCTCGAGTGGCTTCTGCTATAGAAGCTGGTTTACAACCCGCGAGCTTAATGTTGCCTTTGAGCTAACCAACCACTCACTTTGCTAGTTATGGCATGATTGATGTATGACAACCACGACAGGTTCCCTGATCATTCTCCGCAAAAACTGTCGTTTTCTGTCTGGGGCAGGCCCGGCCCACCTCCACGCTGCCCTTGGCCCCTTGCACAGACAGATGGTTTGTCACCCCCGCACAATTCTCTTTGCTAGCGTCGTTTGGTCTAGAAAGCTCTATGAGCATGGTCACTATAACAATAAACAACTCTGTTATGCAGTCAAAGCACCAATTGTTGAAACTCCTGCGTCACCGACGACCTTGGTCGCAATAACAACGAAACTGGGTGGCAACCGTTGCCGCGGCCAACCAAAACAGCCCAGCCGCGGCTTCCTGCATCCTTCATGCAGCCACTGGGCGCTTGATGAACAGGCACCAGCGTAGAGGTAAGATTGGGCTCGGGCTAACAGAGCAACGAGCTGAGAAAGATGGTGTGCGGGTGGGCACAGTCCAGCACGGCGTGGCTGGCTTTACCAATAATTAATGTAGGTAGTCAGGACTCAGGAGAGACCAGCACGAGTCGGGTCTCCACCTGCGCAATACGGAGAACTTGTTCGAGTGCTTTCCATTTTGGTGTTGCCACACCTGCGAGTCGACTAAATCGAGAAAACAGCTCCGGGGGCTTACTTGCTAGCCAACCAAAACTCGCAGCTGCTAATGAGCAGCGCCCACCGCAGCTCCCATTGGCGAATGGAAAGCTTTTTACGGTTTTGTAGCCAGTACACACCTAGTCTAGGCTAGTACGCGACATCTTTCTACTCTTTAAAGCTTCAATGTCACGGCGCCAGCTCAGTACATGACGTGCTTGATGTGAGGTTTCGCACTGTATTCGTATCATGGAGCCAGACTCCCCTGGTTGTACTTTTCAGAATACCTTTCAAACTCTCGGGTGCAGACTCCACGACCTTACCCACTTGGTCCAGCGGGCAGCTCCCAATATGGACAGGTTCGCGGCCGAGCCTGACTGCATGGGCCAGGGTGGGCAGAGCGATCGAAAAGCTCTCCCCTTTCCCCTCAGCTACCAACGGCCACAGGATGTGGGCAGGCTGGTTGGCCCATGCGAAGATTCTCCCGCTACCCAGAGCCGTCCCGTCGTCTATTAGACTTCTGGGGCGCTTTCAGTAACCAGTGCTCACCACCTACCTGCGAGGCTCCAACTGTAGGCAGACTCTCAGAACTCAATTGCGCCCGCCCGCCGAATACAATCCCTTTTCGCTTCGCTTTCGTTGATCGGCAGTCATTTGCCAGGCAGTTGCGAGCGATAAAACGGGATCGCCCAACAGCAGGTACTTAATTTCCCTGTTTGTCTGAGAGCACAGCGCTGCTTACAGGTCACATCCACCACTAACGAGGGCCGGAGTCTCGCTGTCGGGGCCACGAGCTCCAGTGGCTGAATGGTCACCTTTGCGGCATGCAGCCCTTACGAAGGTATCCGCCGGAGTGCGCGCGAAACGTGCTGGAGCCATGTATTATTGGTAGGTCTGCTGCGAAGCTAGCACAGGATGGTGTGGGGATGTGCTGCAAAGTGGCCAGGATTCCATGGCAACACCGCGTCGACAATGCACCAAGTGGTGGTTGCTGTGGACATTCGCCTCAGCTCTCTTGTTGATGCAGGAGCTGCTGTAGCCGAAGGGGGCGCCCGCAGGAAAGGTACCTATTACAAACTACATGGTCATACCCTTGCCAATGTATAAAAATAGGATCTTTATGCATTGGCAAGAACATTTGCTTGTTGGCAGCTTGGTATCTACCCCGCACAAAAGATCGCGGCAAGTTGTACTCCGTACAATGAAAGGGCTGGCTCAAAAAGGAATGAGCTTCGTCAATCCGTGATCGATTGACTTCATTGCATGGGAATAGGTATCACTGTCTTCTCTTCAGTGGTCGCAGCTTGACTGGAAGCATTGCTCTTTTATCGCATCTCCAGCCGTATTCCAAAAGATCAGGAAATATTTTCTCAATGCAACCATGCAAGTAGCTGTACTTGTGCATGGTAGTACCACGTACCAACTATGCAAACTTCTCAAAGATGGTGGTGGGAGGCCTTCATTGGTACTAGTCGCGCCACCATACAGCCACATACACACACATACGAGTGAGCTTCCACATGCATGCAGAGCCTGATTCTCTGTGGCGCAGGTTCCATTGCAATAAACAGGATTCAGGTGACGCGCAGATTAAGGGAAAAAATTGCAAAGTATATCCTGGGTAGGGACGAGCCCTGGCTCTCGGCCTTGAAAACCTTGGCCGACTCTGCCGCTTTCCCTGATATTATCCGCTTTCCATAATAGGTTCAGCCAAACCCGCAAGCCAACCAGGCTCCAGAGGCCCTTAAAAAAAAGGAGGCAATGCTGGGGAGACATCCACTTGCAGGTCCGGGCCAATGACCCGAGGTCACTGACCTTCTCCGGCCTGCAACGGCCAGTTGTGTGGAGATTAAATGTCAGTTCATGGAGGGTTGTTCATCTTACTGACTTGCGGGGGAAGCAATGGAGGGGGGCGTGTATCCTAACCTGGGGTCCAGTAATACGCCAACAACGCGGGAGCAATGGCCTGTCCACAATGACTCTAATCGCCCTGCAATGCGGAAATTGCCCTCAAGCCTCTCTACAATAACGCTGGTTTGCCTTGTTCCTCTGCTCCGAGAGTTCCATCCCGGCCCGGACGATAGCAGCGCCCCTCCCGCGATGAAGATCTTCCGTGGGTGAGGCACAAGCACATGTTGCAAAGAAAGAAGCTGGTGCAGAACTGAGCTGCCATGGGACCCGAATTTTCCCTATTCCTGGTGCATACATGGCGCCACTGTTGAGGCGAAGGCCACGAGGATGAATTGGGGCAGCTTCCGATCGATTCGCATTCCTTGATCCGGCCTGGTCCATTTCACTGCCTAGGCAAATGTCTGGAATGGATGATGAATCACATGGCATAAAGTGAATATTATGGAATGAGATTCTTGCATGCAGAACAATGGCCGCCACTCATTTCATATCTGCAGGATCTCGGATAGCACGATTCCGGACTCTGATACTGCGTGGCCGCAATGACTGAGGGTCTGGTCCGTTGGCATTTCAAGCAATATCTCGTGCTCAATTGGGACAGCCCATTGAAGTGAAATTCCAACCTATCCGGAGATTCACATCTGAAAAGTTTGTTCACAAATATGTTACCACGGGTTTCGCAGGTGGCTTGTTGCTGGGCAGCTGGAATCAAGTTCGTCACGCTCCAACAATCTCAAAAGCATTTCCGCATTTTTACCGCCCGCAAATCTCCCTATCTCCTGAAAGCTGCAGCTCTTTGCAGGTTCCATCTTGCCGGCCCCTGTACTGAAATGGGGTATTCTCGCAATGCCACCGTAAATGACTCTGCATTGTACAGGTTTCCCTCTTGGGACGAATGCCCGGATTCGGCTGCAGCAGACCGCGAGGCTCGGCGCTACTTCTTTTCGCCATCGAATCCTAGCATGCGCGCCATGCAGGAAACTAATGTAGCCCCCCTGTTAAACAAAAGTGCTGTGGGCTAAAAAGCCCATCCACAAGCCGCCGGCTGCGGGCGGGTTTTCCGAAGCCTAGTGTCGCAGTTGGCTTGCGTGCTTGCAAGAGGAAACATGGACTAAGAATAGCCACCTGCCGGGCAACAAAGTGTCGGGGACGTCTTTTCTTCAGTTAGCGCCTCACTAGCACTCTTCGTGCTTTGCTTTTGGATGAGGCCAGAACCCCGTAGCACTCTCGCCTCGCATTCAATATTGGGCCGCTAATAGGACGCGCTACTGTAAGCCACGGCGCTGTAATACGAAATGCGTCCCCTTCTGCGTGGCGACTCGCTGTCGGAGTCCCCGCCAGCTTAGCCCAGGAACCGCTTTTCACCTCAGCTGTGGCGTGCTTGCTGGAGCCTAACCAGCGAAAGCTGTCAGCTGCACCAGTACTCTCTGCTCTCGCCATCACGTCGTATGGTTGCCAGATCTTTCTTTCATTAGCTCGTATTAGCCTTTGCTGCAAGAAGATTTCTTGTTTGTGCTGTCCCAAGCTACGTGATGGGGCATGGTTGCGCTGAGCCAAGCCAAGCTTTTGTAGACCGGACAGGAGGCGCTTGCCAAGTCATGACTTTCATTTCAATATGTCAGATATTCGGTCCACCAGCCGCATCTATTTTTCGAGGAACTAAATATTTCCGTACATCCTACCCATGTGGTTTCGGGTAGAGCTCGACCCCCGATTTGGTAGAGCTAGGCGCAGTGGTGTTCCATATCCGCGAGAGTTGACTCAAGGTGGATAAGACACGGAGCCTGAGGTTGGTTTGTCTTTGAAGTTACTTTGTATAGATTCGAAGTGATGGATCCGAAACTAAGTCGCACAGCGTGCAACATGACACAGCCGCACTAATCCAAATTCTTGAGCGCTCCGAGACATTCGAACCCTCTCGGTTGTAGCGGCGTCTCAGACACACGAGACATCAGGTGGATAGATTCACAGCACGTAATACATGCAGTGATCCAGCGTTCAACTCAGCTACGGCCTGATTGATCGACATTAGCATGGTGTATTGGCTGTGTTTCTCATCATTGACGATGCGAAGTCGCGAGGCTGGAAAAGCAGCCCATTCGACGACTTGCTCAAATGTCAGCATACGTGACTGAAACAGAGCGTGTGTGTCTATCCCTTTGAGTGCTCGAAGGCTCCGGCAAGTCACTCGCCCCACTTTTAACATGGTACATCGAGGTACGCGTTACCAAGCTAGCTGCCATAACAAAACGCGTTTTGCTGTGATTTCCATACAAATAAATTCATTTTCAATACAATGGCTGGTAGTCAGAGCCAATCCCTTCTATATTTAGGTGACACAGAGCTTTTTATCCGGCTGGATGAAGCTCAACGAGAGCAGCCAGCTGATAGCACCTACCGACCGACCCAGCCGCTTGTGGAGGAAGAAGGCACCTACTTTGAGCCGCTTAAGGTGCCTTATCACGAGCCTCAACCTCTGCATAACGCACCAACGCCATTATCACTATTTAAGGAATTTATAAGCGATTTACTAGTAAATTCCTAGGTCAGGTATATAAATAAAGGTACTAGGCGGGGGCTAGTTAGGCCAAAAAAAAAGAATACTCATATTAATAAGTGTGATGGTTTAGAAAGATTTATTTAATCTACCTAATGATCTTATTATAAAGAGGAAGAATTAAAGAACTAAGAGGAGAGATCCTCCGGATCTCTCCTGTAATATCCTTTATGAGCACTGACCACGGCGTTGGTTGGATAGGTAACCATTGAACATGGGATCGCGACCAGGGTCGCGATCCATTCTATTATAGCGGCGCAACGAGGTCTTTAGGCCGAGTCTCTTTCAGGGTCTAACCCGTGACAATATCCCCCCCTCCTGCGAGCGACGCTCCTAAACGTTAAGCGCAGCCGCGCCGGCCAAGGCCGCTGCTGGTTCCTAGGTCGGTTCTTAGTAGCCTATCCACTTAATAAGGTATTTCTTTATACGGCCCCGTCCGCATCGGACGTACTTCTCTCTTATAATAACCTCTATCTCCTATTCTTCTTTGCCCTCAACAAGCTGTGGGGGTGGTTGGCTATTAGTTTAGGTCTATGATAATAAAGGATCCGTTATAGTGAGCTATATTAAGGCTATATAGAAAATATTATAAATACTAGGTGGTATATTAAGATAATAGCTATATAAGCTAATTCTCTTAGTTATTATAAACTTTATATACTTTATATCTAGCTTTTTATATAGCCACTTTATATAGATATTCCTTAGATTAAGCTAGACCTTATTACTAACTTTAAAGGCCGGTGCTTATTAATATACTTAGTTAGCTATATCTTCTTGAGATTACTAGGTAACTGCCATTATTATTTATGCCTATTCTATGGCCTACTTTAGCTTTAGTATAATAGCGTCTGCTTATTAAACCGGGCTCTATAAACTTGTTAATGACGGTTCCTCTAGTGTAAATACTATAGGCTTGACGTGATAACTATGTATTAAGAAGAATAGGTTAACCTTTATTAAGGCTGTGTCTTGGTTATTAATAGTTAACTCTATATATAGTAGTAAATTTATCTAGTTGTCTTGGTTATAGTTTATGAATATATAGATGTATATTTCTATTATCTGATTTATTTGTTTGGTTAAACTGTCTATTTCTAGGTAGTAGGTTGTGGATAGTCGCCATGTAATTTAAAGTAGTATATATAGTTATTTCTATAATTATCTGACAAATTAGACGCCTTTATCTAAGATAATGGCCCTAGGAATACTATAGTGTCGATAAAAGGTGTAAATAAACTTCTTTACTATAGTTTCTATTTAGATGTCTTTATAGGGCTTGAGGATAACCCCTTTGCTTAATCGGTCTATAATGACCATTAAGTTTAAGTAGCTATCGCTCTTAGGAAGGTCTGTGATAAAGTCGATAGATATTTCTTATTAAATTCGATTGGGGACTAGGAGTGGTTTTAGGAAACCGCTCTTTCTCTCTCTCTATGCCTTATTTCCCCTATAGCCATTATAATTCTGAATAAATCGTCATATATCACCTAATATACCTGGCTAAAAGAACTGCCTAGAGAGTAAGCTCGTGAGGCTTTCTCGTCCAGGATATCCTGTTGATGGTAAGTCATGTATTTCTTAGATGATTCTTGTCTGTAGTGGCTCCTAGTTTAGTACCTATCATCGCCCGCGGAATAATAGCTCTCTATCTATTAATAACGAATATTTGCTAATAGATAGCTTTAAATTGAGTTCTATTGGAAAGGTTCGTTGTTGTTGTGATATGCTTTAGATAATATTTCTATAGCTTATATCTTGCTCCTTGCCCTGCGCCTAGAGTGTGCTATTTTCTGCCGGTAATTCTAGCTCTAGTGCTTCCTTGACACTTTATATATAAATATCCTAAGAAGACTCTCCCTACCCTATAGCTAGCGCTAGTTTATAATAAGTGATCTTAATAGAAGCTAGTATAATAGGTCCCTAAGGGGTATATATAGTTTCTGGTTTTAATAACTATACTATATAATATTATAGTCGATCGTTATCTACTCCTTTTAGTATATCTTACTCTCTGCGGGAAAGTATATCCACTCTTTTATTTTATTTTCTAGGTATATAAAAGATAATAAAATTATATCTTAATAAAATAAGAGACCACCTTATTTATTATTCTATTAACTTCCTGGCCGTCATAAAGTATTTAAGATTCTTATAGTCAGTCTAAATCTTAAACTCCTTTATACTATATAGTTCTCTGTCCTATTCTTCTAGACACTTAATAATTACTAATATCTCCTTATTATAGATCTTATAATTATATTCTATAGGGGTATTTTTCTTTAAGTAGAATGTATATAGTTATAGTATTTTATTGTCATCGAACTATATTAGGGCTCTACTAATACTCTAAGTAGAAGTGTCTGTTTCTAGGATGGTCCTGCGTTTTAGGTCAAACTATAATAGGACTGGAGCCTTTATAAAGAGCTCTTTTAATCGACAGAAGGCGGTTTTAGCTTTATCAGTCTATTAGTAAGCTTAGTCCTTTTTAGTGAGTGTGGTAAGGGGAGTAGTTAGTATTAAGTATTTTTCTATAAATTATTGATAGAAGTTTATAAATCTAAGGAAGCTCTATATTACCTTTACTAATCCTAGTATTTCCCACTTAATAATAGCTTTAACCTTTATTAAGTCTATTTATATTCTTTTACTAGCTTTAATAATAAAGTCTAGGTATTTTATCTTAATAACTTTAAACTTATATTTATTGATATTAAGTTATAGTCCTACTTCTTATAGTTTAATAAGTACCTTCTTTACCTAGGCTTTGTGGTCTTCCTTTATTCTATAAGTGTAGATAAGTATGTTATCTATGTAGGTAAAATAAAACTCGTCTAGATACTCCTTTAGGGCCTAGTTAATATATCTCTAGAAGGTATTAGGGGTATTTGTAAGCCTAAAAGGGGTGACTATCTACTTAAAAAGACCATATCTTGTCCTGAATGCTGTTTTCTATATGTCCTTTTGGTGTACTTATATCTTGTGAAATACAGCCATAACGTCTAGCTTAGTAAACCATTTTACCTTGCTAATACTATGGAGTGTCTCGTAAATCAGCGGGAGGGGGTATTAGTCCTTATGTGTAATTCGATTCAACCCTCGATAGTCTATATAAAAATACAAGCCACCCCCTGGCTTCTTAATAAATAGTATGGGGGCAGCTGTTAGGGAATTGCTTATGTAGATGAAGTTCTTATTTAATAGCTCTATTAGGGTCTTTTATAGTACTAGAAGTTCCTCTTTAGATATATTATATAGGGGTCTTTATGGGACTTTAACTTCTCTCCTATTTTCTTATTCTAGTTTGATCTAGTGGTCTATATCTAGTCTTAGTAAAGGGAGTTAATTGACTTAGGATTTATTAAAGAGTACTAAGAACTTCTAGTACTAAGGGGGGAGCTTAGTCTATAGGTTAATAGCTATCTTCCTCTATAAGGCTTTATTGATATCTACTAAGCTCGCCAAGAATATCTTAATCTGTCTGTCTTTTCTCTAGTGTCGTGACCAGGCGTGGAATCCCATCCCAGATATCTAGGTTAGTAGGCTTACCGTCAGGCCTTTAGCGCCGCTCCCTATTCTTAACCACCGGGGCCTAATCTCCAAGTATTCTTCCATTATATAAATGGTGATATCTTAGTCTTTCATCTAGCCCAGGCCTATAATTATATTATAGTCATCTATCTTAGGTATGATATATAAGTAGACTATATGCTGTGTATGACCGTTGATATCTATCTGAATGGCAACTATCTCTAAGGTTATAGTGCCTTAGTCGCCATTAAAAGCTATTACCTTTTAGGGGGATATTAAAATACACTGAAGTTTATGCCAACATATAAAGTGTTTATCTATTACTTTATATAAGGTATAGCCTATATCTACTAATATAGATATAAAAATAATATTATCTATTAAGGTCTAAATAGTAAAGGGGGCGCTCTTTAATAAGTGAGGGTCTAAGTATATTATATTTAACTTTTTTATTAGCTCTTAGACACGCTTTTATTTAAGAGCTACTCTTTTCCTAAATCTTTAGAATTCTCTATATCTTTTAGCTCTTCTAACCCCTCTTTAGTAAACCTAGTTTAAGTCCTCGACACTTAAGTTAGTAGTATTACTAGGATTAAGTCATATTATTTAATATAGTGGCCTTTATAGCTATATTATAGGTATGCCCTTCTATCCCTCTAATCTTAGAGTTCCTTATCTGTCACCTATTAAGCCTTTTACTAAAAGCTTGTGGTATTTACTCTTGTCTATTCCCAGTCTATAGGTTCTAGGGTTAATATGTTAATTGTATGGTATTAGGGTCTATTATAATTATCCTTTATCTAATGGGGTAGCTTCTAGCTATTATAGAGTCAATATTCCTCTAGGTTAGATCCTAGGCTCTAAAGAGTATTTATATATTCTAGGTAGGTTGTTAGTAGGTTTAGTTATCTAACCAGTTCGTCTCGTATCGTGGAGTTAATTGACCTTTTTAAATGGCTGATCCGTACAATATCATCCCAGGTCGCGCCTCCGCTATCCGCGAGTTCCTTCTTAAACCTGGGTAAGAATACGGCGAAACTCTCACGGTCCTTTTGATATATCACTTCTAACCGGTCTATAGCTCATTATTGGCCATTCGGATTGCTATAATAGGTCTCCAGATAGTCTATAAACTAAGTAGGACTATAGTAGTTTTCCTTTACCCCTTTTTTGAAGAACGCCGCGGCCATACCCTACGGTGTCTTGTCTAGACACATAAAGATATATGCAAATTAGTCAAACGAGTCGCCTATCGCAGGTCTATCGACGCGGAGTTTACTTTGCATCTTGAGGTACTAGGTTCGGAAGTCCTTTCTGTTTCCATTAAAACAGTGTGGATCCGGAAGGGTTGGTTTCTTCTTTTTGGGTCTATTTCCTGCTCCTAGTCGGATAGGCTCGGGCCTAATTGCTAGTGGCTGGGGGGTTATAATCGGCGTGGCTATGGCGGATTATAATGCCTAAATTTGCGCTCATATCACTTCTTTGTCGCTCTCTTGGTCGGCGTGATTATTCTCTTAGTCGATTTATAGTACTTATAGTTATTTAGATATCTATGTTATTATCTGTAGTATTAACTAGGTATTTCTTCTAGGGGAGCCTCTATCTTAGTTTCCTATTTCTATCCTCTAGGAGGTCGTTAGGGTTTCTAGACTATTCTTTCTATTCTTCTATTATTTTTAATTTCTTATAAGTGAGTATAAGAAATATTATATAGGGGGTCATGTGAGTTTTAATTTTATAGTGAATTCTTCTTAATATGATGGTTTAGAAAGATTTATTTAATCTACCTAATAATTTTATTATAAAGAGGAAGAATTAAAGAACTAAGAGGAGAGATCCTCTGGATCTCTCCTGTAATATCCTTTGTGAGCACTGACCACGGTGTTGGTTGGATAGGTAACCATTAAATATGGGATCGCGACCAGGGTCGCGATCCATTCTATTATAGCGGCGCAACGAGGTCTTTAGGCCGAGTCTCTTTCAGGGTCTAACCCGTGACATAAGTGGCAGCTAACTACTATACTAGAAGTCTATCTTTGGCTTATATATATAATTTATATGTTAATTTATATAGAAAGACGACTTTAAAGCTACTAGGAGACTTCTTCGCCAGTAATAAATCGCCTAATATATATAATCTAGAAATTCCTCACATTTCATCGCTTTTATCTCCTTCATCACTAGCTTTGAATTTATGCCTCTGAAGAAACCTCGCTACCTCGCCCGTTCTCTATCGTCAATAAGTGGTCAAAATACCTCTAGGAAGCCTCTCTTTGCCTCTATAAACCAGGCATAAACTTAGCTACTGATGAGTGTATTATACGCTTCACAGGGCGCTCGAAACAGACGGTCACAATTCCTACTAAACCGATACCCACAGGCTTTAAAATCTAGGTTCTAGCTGAAGCTGGGTATTTCCTCTACTAGCTGTGGCACACACCTAAGGCCTCCTTTGATTACCTTGAAAGTTAAGAGCCACGGGCTTTAAGAGGCCGTAAGAGAACAGCTTTAGGATCTATTAAGCTCAACCCGACACAAGCTGTCGTTATTTCCCTTATTTAACCACTGCTAAAAGCGATATATTACGTCTTCCTTAATAACCTCTTCTCTTCTCCGAGCCTCTTCCTCGCTCTTCGCCACCAGAATATTGGAGCTATAGGTACCTGCTGTACTAATTCAGGTATCTTCAAAGGCTTTGTTGAGGCTAAGAAAAATGATATACGCGGTGTTAACCTCTGGTATCACAATGAGGTTCATATAGTGCCTACATTAGATTATTAGGTATTTCTCTATCTAACTCTATAGGAAATTTACTAATAAACGCGTTCTAGGTTAACTAAATTGCCTAGAAGGATAATGCCCTTATACTTATGCTTTCTACTGTCTTTATCGGCGACGAATTCGAGCAACATATCTGGCGCCGGCTGACAACAGCACAACCTCGTGTATGGCCGATATAGCAAATATTTGGTGAGGAATCAGTTAAAATCCTTGAAGTCCCGTCCTTTGGTGCCGCCTATAATGACTTTATAGGTACTGTAGATATTAGTGATTAGCTGCGGGCCTTAAGTAGTTAAGACCACTGTATTTCTATAGGAAATTAGCAGGCAATTGCGTAGAGCTTCCTTCTAGAGACTGCTATTATCAATAGCTATCTACTATAGAAGAAATCAACAAATTGGAGGCCTTTTGAGAGCCAAAGGGCGTGGCGGCAGCACCTTGTTGACGCCTTATTCAACGAGTACAGGAATACAGGAAGCTCACGGCAGAGATTTCGAGCTGGCGACACAATTACGCCTATAGCACAGCATAATTCTGTCCGACGAGGGAAAAAGGCAGCGTGCCTCGCCTGTAAAGGCATAAAGGCAGGCCAAATGAGGTCACAAAGCCGGCAGCGAGGCGTGCTCTCGTCACTCAGCCAGAATCAACAACGCCGCCAAACGGTGTACGGGTGCGATAAATGTGATGTAGCTCTTTGTACCACTGGAAATTGCTGGGACTTCTATCATAGTGAGCTTCCCTAATAAAATTAAGTACCTTTTATTAGCGCGTGGTATGATTGGCTAAACCCCTGGTTAGTGACCTGCGCGGAGCCTTCGAGCACTCAAAGGGATAGTATACCTGTAATGTTTTGTGGCTATTGATATGAATCAGCAGCTTTAGATTCTCTTCTCAACTGGGCATCGCGTGGCGAGCTTACAGGGCCATTCTATGCATCTTGTACTAAGCTTCAAGCTAGTTTACGTAGTCCGTCCGATCTTATTTTTCTCGATCTGTTCAAAAGATGGGAAAGACATATATCATATTAAACCAGAACAGTCTCTTGTATTTATTCGTATTTTGGGGGCGGGGGGGATATTGTGCCATATCATGCGTCCAGTAGGTAGGTCAATATAGGGTAGCGGTTGATTTCACTACACCTGGTAGCGACGACCCGTACTCTCTAGCTCTGATCAGAACTTGCATGTAAAAATTTTACACTGTCCTAAATTGTAGTTGATGTTTTCGATATTTTATTCTAGATATTCAGATGTTGAATATTGCTCTGCGTATTACATCTCTTTGCAAGAGCCACCCCACACCTCACGAGCGACAACACATTTGCCAGCAACATATAATATTGGATGTCATAAATTCAAATATCAATAACTATTCGAGTGTTAGAAATCGCCTCATGCCACTCAGCATTTATAACCTCATTGTTTGTTATCCTGAAGGACGGCATGGCGCAACATCATAACGCTGCCACGTGATGGGACCTTGACGTCAGCCCCTCTCTGTCCCGCCAAATGCAACAGGCTACAGACAGTTCCAAGCTCTGCCGACAGCAGCTCCGTCGCATCACAGCTTCAGCCCAAATATCCAAAATTCACAAATCGAAAGCAGAGTCAAAGGATATAGACGCATCGATCAAACCGCAACGCCGCCATGGCCGAGCCTCTACCCGCCGCGCTGAAGATCCCCGAGATTAGCCGCTTCATCAACCGAGCGAACCAGCTTCGTGCTGTAAAGCCAGCCATTGCCTACTGGTGCGAGTACCACGCCGTAAACCAGATCGTCGGCAAGAGCCTTCACACGACAGATGACGATAGTTTCAACTTTACGCGGACGCTGATTGAGCGGCTCGAATCAACCAAGGCCGAAAGAGCGGACGACGATGCCATCACGGACAACACCGCGGGGCAGGCCTACGTCGAGATGTTTGCGCAAGAGACGTTTGATCGCGCAGAGAGGACCATGCGGGCCAACAAAGTAACAAGGTACGGGGATTCCATACCGCCTGCCGAGCTCGGATCCAAGAAGGTGACCTGTGATGCTAAAAGAGTAACGTTCAAGACAAACCGCAGACACGTTTGACGCCGCAGCTACCTTCTTCGACCTTACTCGAGAATGGGGTACACCAGATGCAGAAACGCTGCAAAAAATCAAATTTGCCAAGTGGAACGCAGCGCGCATTCTCAAGGCAATTCGCCAGGGCGACGATCCCAACGAATCCAACCCCAAAGCTCCCGAGCCCGAAGCTGCAGACCCGGCTGATGTTGAACTGGATCCTACAATGAAAGACATAGCGAATCTAGAGTCATCGTCTCGCCAGGTCTCTTTGGAGGAAGTCCCCGATGCTGGTGAACCGCTGCCGTCCGTCCCTCATACAGCTGCAACCGCGACAGATGCTGCCGGGTTCCCACCCGCACCACCTGCTGTAACGACACCAGAGCCATTTGTTCCATCTCCTATTAATACACCGCCACCACAAGCAGCGGCGAACCTACAACCGACACCACCTACCGCGCCACCCTCGCGAGGTCAAGTTCCTCCTCAGCCATCGCCCCAGATACCAACAAAGATCACATCTGAACACATACCTCCCCCAGAGCTTCTCTCTACCCAGCCGCGAGCAGCACCCACGCCGGCAATCCCCCCCGCCACCAGTTTCGGCCCCAGCGTCGGTTCCGGTCCCCGCTCCGGCTCCCGCCGCTGCCTACGCGCCGGCGACGAATATACATCACAAAGACTTGAATCAAGCGCAGAAGCACGCAAAGTGGGCCATTTCGGCTCTCAACTTTGACGATGTACCTACAGCAATCAAAGAGTTACGAAATGCGTTGGCCATGTTGGGTGCTCAGTAGTGGGGGTGGACGATGCTATTCTAATCGATATAGTTTCACTGAATAATCGAGCAAGCGAGTGCGAAAGTGAGGGAGATTGGTTCTAGATGGCCTTGGCCAGTTAACAATTATATATATGTGTGTGTGTGCATAAGCAAGAAAGCCCCATCCTTGACTCAAGGGAAAACGCGCCGCATTGGTCTGAGTATATTTGAATAGACCAAAAGTCATGTACTCCGTCATAAAGTCATCATAATTACTAGATGGTATAAGTCACACGCAGCGAGTGCCAAAACAAAACGATGAACCAGTCGAAGGATGCTTATAAGTTATGCAACAGCAACAAAGCTTTGCGCAGTAAACCCAGTGATGGGAATGCTGTCAAGATATCGGTTGGGCACGCCGTTCTTGGATGGCGGTTCTTCATCCTCAGGTGCACCAATCCATCCACGGTCAGGGCCCCAAGTAATGACTCTATCAGACTTGGTGGCGATGCTAAAGAGCGAGCGCATCATTGCGCCTCGCTTCTGCACGCTCTCGTAAGCGTCGAATTCGATAGTGTGAACGGATGGCAAGCCTTTTAACGTGTTTTCAAGAAGTTTGCGACTGAATTCCTCGTAAAACCCGTCCGCGCGGCGAAAGTTGTTGAAGATGTTGTCGCTTGGGTCAACTTCTACATATACCCGTAGAGTATTTACGTGGATGCAGTCCTGCAGCCCCAGAGCGGTATTCACGACCCATCCAGCAGGCGGCGCGCTCCACCCTGGCCCGAGGCGCAACTCAACTTTTGTGAGGCATTGGCGTTGTCGAGCGGATAGACGGGCCAGGAGAGGCTTCTTCGTCTTGAAATAGCGGCCGGGTGTCGTGGGGAACAGTCGAAAGGTCCGCGTACTGTACAAGAAATGTGTCGCTTCGTTGCTGATGAGCCTACAAGTGCGCATCAGACCCAGCTTCTTGTGGATTCGTTTGTGGTTCTCTCGCGTCAAGTCTAGGACTTCAGTGATCTCGGCGAAGAAGAATTCGTATATTTTGATTCGTAGCTCGGACGGCAATGAGAGCAGCGGAAATTTCTTCTCGACTGCTTTTGGTTTGGGCTTTCGAAATGGATGAAGTGGTGTGTCGAGAGTCAATGAAGTAATAGAGGCGGTAATCTCTTCGGTCTCCGTGACTGAGACAGATGTCGAAGGGCCAGTGCCAATTGCCGCCGACCCCGGCGTAGATGAAGACTGGCTTCCCTTCTGCACCGAAGAGACGCGTTTGACGGGTCGACGAGGCATAATTGAAGAGATCAATTAATTCCGTCGACAGCCAGCATGTGTGAGGTTATGGGTGGCGTAGAGTGGTGTCGGTATCGCGAAGAGAACGGGTGGCAAATTCGTTATCTCCGTAGCGTATAGTAGGAAGAGTTTTTGGTGGTGGACGCAAATTAGCGACCGGTTTCGAATATTATCGGGATTTTCGCTAATGAATTATCGAAATCGAAATGGCAACTTCTGTTCAAGAGGTAATAGCTCCGGAAATAGAGTGCTGCGTGGAGGGTGGCGCCATGACGATGTCGCAGACGAGGGTCTCTCAGGAACCACCCTCTAGAATGCCAGGCAAGCGGCCATTGCGCCGGGTGAGATGGGTAGCGAGTAGGGTAGGAGAATGGTATGAAGGCCGCTGAAGCCGGAAGCCAACCAGATGAAGGAGCGAAAGCAGTAGAGCCGGGGTAAGCGCCGAACCGGGGAGGATGTCTCGTGCCGTCGAGGTGAGGGGAATGGGCTGGCGTGTTGTCGGTGACAGAGCGAACCGGAGACAGGAACGGGGCACACCCGGCGATGGCTGACAAGCTTAATTGGTACAGGCCAGCCAGCGCGCCGAAGCGATCCCTCGTGCCGCACGTGAGGTGGTTGCTGCAGCGCTAAAATACAGGGAGTTACAGAGGGCCCTCCGCTGTGGTGCTCGCTGAATGGCCTGTAACACTGTGCCTGGGGCGCTGCTCTGGGGCTTCTGTAGGGAGGTACTCGGATGTCGGTGAAACGAAATTTCCGGCCACCTCGCCTTGTCCGTCAGTCGTAAGTGGGCGACATGGCCGCAGCGTTCCACTCGATGAGGTCAGCTGGAAATTTTTGGTGGTGGACAAGGAGGTGACCCGACTAGCTTCAACGCCTGGCCAAGTTTTTATCTTCTGTACGGTCCGTACAGCCCATCAAACGAACAAGACTTAATCACGGCAGCTTGTGTGGAGGCACGCCTGATTTCGCTGCCTCACATCCTGCCGTTGCGTCACACGCAATTGATTGATTGGAACCACGCCTCGCAACAATGCTGTCTAGACTCGTCCTGGCCCCCCGTGTGGGCATGGCCAGTCTGGCCCGACAGGCCGCCGCTCCCAGTGTGCGCGCCCGCGCTGCCATTGTCGGCCCCTCGATGCTTCTCGCCCGACCCTACTCGCAGAACAAGAACAGCAAGGCTGCTTCCGAAGCCAAGGACGCCGCCGCCCCCGGCGCAAAGAAGGGACCGGCCGCTGGTGAGGAGGCTCAGTCATCGCAACAGCCCAAGGATGCTTCTGTCGAGGCCGAGTCTTCGGCCGATGCCGCCAAGGAACCCGAGCAAATACCCTTCCACAAGCTCCCCGACCTGACGCAAGGCATTCCCTCAACCTTTGCCCAGGAGATGGCTGAGAGGGCCGGCCAGAAGCCTTCATCATACCTGCAGACGATCGAGCAGGAGGAGAACTCGACCTCCCGCGAGAGACGCGACCCCTACGATTCCTACGAGTCGACACATCAGCTCAACCGCCGCAAATACACGAGAGTTGCCCTCACACTGGCTGCCCTCGGCGGTACAGCTACCTTGCTCTACATGGGCCGCAACTGGGAGGATGCCATCGATATTGAGCGTCACCCCGATGCGCCCAATGGCTGGGGCATTGGTCTGTGGTGGAACAGAGTCAAGGCTCGCACCACCGAGTCCGTTACATACTACCAAGAGCCTGCATTCGACAAGCTGCTACCCGACCCCCAGCCATACTTTGCGCGCCCCTACACCCTGTGCTTGAGTCTCGACGAGCTGCTTGTCCACAGCGAATGGTCGCGCGAGTATGGATGGCGTGTCGCCAAGCGTCCTGGTCTGGACTACTTCCTCCTCTATCTCTCCCAGTACTATGAGCTTGTTCTCTTCACCACGGCCTCTAGCGTCATGGCTGAGAATGTGCTGCAGAAGCTGGATCCTCACCACATTGTCATGTGGCGACTCTACCGTGAAGCCACCAAGTTCGAAGATGGTGAGATTGTCAAGGTAAGCCAACGCTCACACTGCTACTAATGCACGACCGCAGTAAACTAACATGCAATGCAGGATCTTTCCTACCTGAACCGCGATCTGTCCAAGGTCATCATCATCGATACGGACTCGAAGCTCGTGCGCAAGCAGCCCGAAAACGCCATCATCCTCCCTCCTTGGACCGGCAACTCCGCTGACCGTGGCCTCGTCAACTTGATTCCCTTCCTCGAGTACATCCACACCATGGAATATGACGACGTCCGCCGCGTCATCAAGTCCTTTGAGGGCAAGGACATCCCCGAGGAGTTTGCCCGCCGTGAGGCCATCATGCGTCGCGAGTTCGAGAAGCGCAACGGGTCCGAGCGCAAGCCCAAGGTCTCCGGCATGGGCGCCCTCGGCAGCATGCTCGGCATGAAGTCGAGCAACATGAGCATGATGCAGGCCGAGGGCGAGCAGAGCGCCAGCGAGGCCTTTGCCCAGGGCAAGATGCTCCAGGATATTGCCCGCGAGCGCGGTCAGCGCAACTACGAGTTCATGGCGCAAAACATCCGCGAGAACGGCGAGAAGTGGCTCCAGGAGGAGAAGGAGATGATGGAGAAGGCCCAGCAGGAGGCCATGAGCAACATGATGGGCTCCTTTGGCGGCTGGTTCGGCGTGGCCACGCCTGCTGAGGGCAACGCCGCCGCCGCCCCCGATGCCAAGAAATAAAAAGGAAAAGCGCAAACAACAGCTACCTCCCAACTCTTCTCTTCGCCGGCAAGTCGCGACGATACGTGAAGCGGGCCACAATGTATTGTGCAGTTCGCTATAACGGAATCATCGCCAACAACAGTACCGCTATTCCTCGCGACAGTTGCGGTCTTTGCCGAGCAAATTCCACGACGCCGATTTTTTTGTAATTTTATTAGTACCACAAATCACACATCACACCAACTAGAAAGAAAAGGAGGGAGCTGGCTGTGACGCAACAGCAGCAGTGTCTTAGTATTACCCGGGGTTGCATGGGCAGGGCAGGTCAAGTCCTTATATAGATTCAGCATTTTTGGTTCTCCGCATTGGGTAACTTCTGCCGGCACAGTGGCAGTCAAGTTGAATTCAAGGCGGAAAGAGAAAACATTGTACGAGGTGCAGATGTCATTGTATACTAGAGGTGTATTAAGAAATGATTGTTCAAGACAACTATATAGGTTTCATGTGCCCAGGTCCGTGGCCAACGTTGCAGTATCATTGCCATTTATTTTCGAGATCCTCGACGGCCGAAACGTCTTCCTCCAATGAGGCACTCTTCGCAGTTCGGATTCGTAACGCATTGAAAGTAGCTGTCTGTCGGTTAGCACGCAGCAGGTATAGGAAGCTACAAGATACGCACGCATCACTGCTTTTGTCGCTTATTTTCGAACAATCACACGAGGCAGCACACGATGCTATCGGTGTAGCGGATGGCGAAACTGTGCTTGAATTCTGCCAGCGTGTAGTGGTGGGCTCAGGGATGGGGTCGGGCAATGGAGGGAATGGAATCCCACAACCTGCGCACTCAGGCTGTTGTAGGCAGCTCTCATACCTAGAAAAATTAGCGGCCATAGTCTGCTAGTATATCGGTATCATCCTACTCGTCAGGATCTCCGTATTTCGGTTCGCAGTCGCAGTACGACGGACACGCTGGAGCGGCTGTTGGGGAAGGAGCTGTACTACCAGTCGTATTTGTAGCCGTAGGTTTGACAAAAATCGTGGTCGTGGTCTTCGCTGTTGGAGTCTGCACCAGAGTTGCCCTGGATGTATGGTCGGCCGCCACCGTCACCGTCAAGCTTAATATGGATGTAACTGTCATAATGTCTGTTATTGTGGCAGTCGGTGGCGGCACAACGGCTGTCCTGGTTGTTCCGTCATAGTCGAGCGTATATGTGCCTGGAGTCAAAGTCTCAAGCCCATAGATTGAAGACGTTAAGGGTGAGGGCGTGAGATCAGGGGAAGTGCACGCAGCACAATTGGGATTGGATATGCACTGAAAATACCTGCATTCTTGGTTATTCATGTGATAATTCGCTTTGGGTGTCTTTATTGCATCACTTACTCCCCGCTGCTCTGCTCTTTAATGCGAGAGCAATCGCATTCACCATACGACACGCATGCCGCAGATCCGGGATCAGCTCGGCTCGTCTGGTTTTGTGATTGACAGACCAAACTTTTGACACACTGCACGTATCTAGTAGTGCCGAAGTTAGATCGTCTCCTCGTGAGGGAAGAAAGTGATTAGCTTACCCGGCGCCTTCATGTGGGTGATCGAGACACCATCCGATGGCAAGCTGGGCGAATTCCACAGCCAAAGTACTATGAGAATAAAGTAGCACTTGTGCAAGTACACCGAGAGAGTAATGATGCATTGTAGAAAATAGGGAATGAATGTATGAAAGTAGGTTGTGGTACAAGGGCTTCTGTCTGGAGTTCAGGAGAGATGAAGTGTGCTCCAGGACAGAAGCTTCAGAATTCTCGTCGCTTTTATATGAAAAGTTGAAGAGCGTGGTATACAATCAAGCGTTGTAAATAATTGCATCAAGAGCACACGTGGGCGTCGCTTGCACCTGCAATGAGCCTCGTCGGCTAAACGACGCCTTCCTCGCTATCACGGGGCGCCTGTAATACAGACCCGGAAGACTACGCGTGACCCCAAAGCTAAAAACCTATCATGTTACAATTTTGATCACTCCTGATTTCTTCTATGGCTGTGGACAGAGACAAACTTGCCTCGCGGAAAACACGGGTACGTTACCGAGCATGTGGTACCTGAGTGGCGGGATAATGGTAAACAATCGTTCACGTTGTACTCCGGGTGTTGAATGACGCTGGTAGGCTTTATGTTGAAGGCAATGATACACCAATTGTTTTGTAGTATGAATCATGACGCTTTATTTTATAATGGGAAAGAAGTCATCTCGCAAGGTGGCTACTACCACGGACCTTGGATCAAACTACCGGTTTTGGGGGTATCTGACATCTTCCAGAAAGCGATAACGTTGAATATCCATTCATTCAACATTATATCCTTCTTCCGTACCGGCCCCTCATTTCCGTGCGTAATATTACACCAAACGATCCCATGATATGTTTTCGTAAAGCCTGACGATAGCAATTGGCCGATAGGCGGCAGGAAGGTCGCGGCACAGAGCCGGTTCGAGTTTGCCCATGATACGAAACGACGCAATTGTTTGCCCACTCAGTCTCGGATCTATGTGGTCAAGCATATCCATACCCAATCCCTTGCTCACCGCAATGCCCGAGGCGCGAATATCCACCTGTGAGGAACCCTCAGAAAACCACTGAGATACTAATTGATGCTTTTTTTTTNATTATGATTCTATATGCTAATGTATGTGTAACACTTCTAATGCAGTTCATTGGCTCGTACTAGGCCTGCTTTTCTCTCGTGGTTTGTCCTCTTTCATGGGCTTGGGCTGCATCCTGGCTTTCGCTTTTGTCCAAAGGGCCACAATCTGCTTCCACACCCATTTCTCGGCAATCGCGCAGTAACCGTCGACATCTATTCCAGCTGCGCCCATAATCGTGGCGGCCAGGTACAAAATGGCGCAGGCAATGGTTCCGAAGATGAGAAAGTGGGTGAGCCACCAAAAGTGCTGCGAGCCAAGAGGGCAGTCGATGTACTCATGCTCCCATTCCCAGGTATCGAAGTTAAACCACATGCTTAAGAGTCCAGCGTTACCACCAAAATCCCCCATCATACTGCGCACGGTGATCTCTCGTCTGCCGGGTAGACCGGGCCGCGCAGGATAGTTCATCATCTGGGCATCTCTCCACAGAACAGTCTCCCAGTTTCTTTCCCAAGAATTTGTCCCATTCGTCTGGTTGATGAAGTGGTACGTGTCGCAACCTTCGTGGTCATGCCCATTCATTACCATGCCTTTGCGTCCCAACCCATTCGCGGCGGCATTGGTGTCTGCGCTGACACCAAAGATACCTTCCAGGAGGCCCTTGCTTGCATCACCACTGAGCAGATATTGCTCTTTCAAACCGCCACCATC
Organism: Lecanicillium saksenae; assembly: GCA_027627215.1. Taxonomy (NCBI): domain Eukaryota; kingdom Fungi; phylum Ascomycota; class Sordariomycetes; order Hypocreales; family Cordycipitaceae; genus Corniculantispora; species Corniculantispora saksenae. The sequence goes on along the minus strand of JANAKD010000131.1, from coordinate 12,024 downwards.
TGCTTGGCTGTGGAAATCGAAGAACGGAGCGTCGACACAGATACCGGCGGGCTTATACATCGGAATGTGTGTCAGAATGAGAGTGAAATGTCCTTCAAGCTCAACAGCTGCAGACGTGCCGATGACAGAGTTGATAAATTTGTACGTCTCATCTTGCAGCGGCACCGATTTAGCGGGCGTATCCAGGTTCATATCGTTCAGAACGACGATTCGAAGTTCAGGTGCCAAGCGCTTGGAGTCGGGATTTGTTTCTTCGTTTAAGATGGTGGCATTGATCTCAGGGTCGGCAACCGGAAGCTCAAATCGGAGTTCGTAGTTGGCCTTGCCAAAGATGCGCTCAAATCTCTCGAGACGTTCCTCCGTGAGGTCTCCAGCATAACCAATGTCGTGATTGCCCGCGACATTGATGATGCGCTTCTTCCAGATATCTTCCTCCAGCGAGCCGTCCAGGAAGCCAGTGAGGTTGTACTCCTGTGCTGGGAACACGGCCACATCATCTGGGATACGCTCACCGCCCTTGAATGCTCTGTTCCAAAATCGGTTGCCGCGTCGCTCGAACTCGTCGTCTTCGATCCACTGGCTGCCGAGGAGGTCACCCAGAACGCTGACGTGCGTCGGTTGCGTCCACCAGTGGAGGGTTCGGTATATATGAGCAAGGTAGAAGTCGTTGCCGAAAAGGTCGAAAAGCTTACGCGCCGACTCGAAGATGTTGGGAATGTCGTCGAAAAAGATGTCGACCAAGTCGTGCATGGACCACCGAATGCGCTCTTTGAGGGACTGGTGCCAGGTTTGGAAAGTCAACTGTTTGAATAGCAGAGGAATGTGTGGCATGAACCCGGCGTAGGCGATCGGGATGGACGTGTCGCCTTCAAGCTGGGGATCACCAAGAGCCAGCAGTCGGAATGGGGCTTGTTTCGTAGGTATCGTTCTCAGTGACTCCTCGTCAGCGAAGGGCCAGTGAAGCTTCTTCGTCCCCTCGAAAGCCTCGGTGGCATTTCGCGACGGTAAGGGGAACGCGCATTGTCCGAAGAAGGGGTAAAGATACAGGTAAATTGAACAAGCCAGCGTCAAAGGCACTAGGAGGCCTAGGCCATTGCGCAACCTCGATGCGACTAACATGTAGCCGGCTGCATGTATGAACAGGCACAAAAGCGGTCAGCGCAGCTGTCCTTTTTGGAGAATCGAAAGGGGTCGGTTGTTAAGGAAAGTCGAAAGTTGGCTGTAGAATAGCTACAGAAAGGGGCTTGCATGTGAGGGCATCGCCGCTATCGATTGCCAAATTTCAGCTTAGTCATGGCACGCGACCTCGGCAACACAACGCGGCGCCAGCAGCGTATTTTTGACTGCAAATTGATTCTTACTTCTGTAGCATACTTATTGCATGGCTCTTTCGGAATCTATTCTTTGTGATTATGTCGTAGAGATATCGTGTCTCTGTTCCAAAAATACTGGGTCCTCCCTGGGCCGGGTTGTGCAACGCGCCAATCGGGCGTGCCAAGTTCCCAATCGAGATGAGGAGGCTTACCCTATACTGTAATGTGACCATCTTTCGAGCCCATCCATGAACGATAGACGCGGCATTTGGTTGAAATGTGGGTTTGTTCAAGTTAGTTAATCGATGAATTTGCCCCAAAGGGAGAATGGCCGGAACGCGCATCCGTGATGTTGCAATTTTAGCGACACCCTACATGGGCTCTGTGTGGCGAACTGACAAATGCGATGATGATTAATGGCAGTGTTGGCAGGTGACCAACTCACCAGGCTCTGACTTCGTCAGGCACGCCACCCTTAAAGCCGTCATCGGAGGATGTTCCGCGGGAAACGAAACTTGGCACCAGGACGAGAGAGACCGATGTTGGCTTCCGAAAATTCATTTGTGACCTCGGTCAATTATTTTCTACCCCAACAAGGATGTTATGGCTCCTGCTCGTACAATTCTTCATCCTCCGCCGGCCACTCCACTTGAAAAACAACGTCATCCGCGTCTTCGACATCCTCTACCAGCATAAAGGCAACCAGGCTATTGTGCTTCAAGCCACACTTAGTTGGGGTATAACTCTCATCTGAGCCGACGTTTATACGTTTCCAGCCTTGTGAAGGATCGTCATGCTTATTCAACAATCCGTAGACAAATCTGGGCTGAGCGGGGATATCTGTTGTCGCATGTGGCTCGAGACTGGTTGTGAGCCCCTCCGGGTAGCGGTCGCGTAGAATTTCCGCCAACTCATTGCTGATGTCCGAAAAAGGGGCCTGAGACTCTACAAACAGGTAGATTGTGTGCACACCGTGCCTGAAGCGCACGGAGATGTGGGAGTCGTCTATCTCAGTCTGTGGTATCCGTCACATTAGCGGAAGCTAGTGGAGGGGTGTGCGCATTGGAGAAGGCATGGACCTCACGTACCATGTTACACGAAATCAAACGTCAACTAAAAAAAAATAAAAATAGAATCCTGCTGCGTTTGCGGATACGGATAGCAATGCTTCAACGCGGATACGGTTGGTTCACGGGGCGTTTTGCGCAAAGCTTTGGCCCGCGTTAATTGGCAACACGAAATCACGTGCACCCGCGGAAAGCTCTCTCAAGCTGCGCAAAGATCTGGTAACCCAATGTATCTACACAGACGCCCAGAACCACGAAAAAGGTTGCACAGCAATTGCTTTTGCACGACTATCGATAGCTTCACGAACCAAATCTATCTTTAACCCGCGGCACATTCTTGGCTCCGTCAGGCGTGGTTGTTGTGCTACCCTGGCTTTGCTACTGGTAGTGATAAGCTGGCTGACGTGTCCGACATTAACACTCCAGGGTTCCCAGCGAAGCAGATTCCATCAAGGATTCTGAGTGCTGCAGACGAATCAATCTCAGACACACGGCTGAGTTGTGACACCTGGATAGCCAGTAGCGGGTGCAGCAGTGAGCAGGAGGCAGACGAGCCAAAGACTAGCAGCCTCACACCTCGAAAAGGGGCAGCCAGGAAATCCAGAAGCCAAAGAGTCTACGAAAAACAGTAGCAGGCAAACAGAATCATGGCGACCGAATCAACGTCGAGGAATGATGCCTTTGCATCGCTGTACCGAGACGGGCAGACGCCGCCCAATGCGCCAACCGTAGCACCGGCACCGCCAGAGCTGTTACCTGCGTCCACGGATGCGATGCGTCTATCCATGCTGGCGCCGACACGGCTGCTTCTTGGATCAATGGCGTCAACCATGATTGGTTTTATGCTCGGGGGGTTTCAGGGAGGCCAAATGGCCCAGCTACGATTCCGGGCGGAGCATGCACACAAAATGCCCGACACGACGACAGGCTGGTACCTTTACCACAAGTCAAAAAACTACCACGCAATGCAGGGCGGCATCCGCGAAGGATTCCGGATGGGGGCCAAGACGGGGTTCTGGAGCTTTGCCGCCCTCAGCCTGGAGACGACAGTTGACCGCATGAGAGGATGCAGCGACATGCTTTCGACGATAGTTGCAACGGTGTCGGTGGCTGGCATGTTCTCATTAACACGTAAGTGATTGCTGCGTGCTGGTCATGGATGACAGCACCATACCCCCCTACCCTCCCTACGAGCATCTCATCTCATTTTGTCGGCTGTTACGCTGCCCCTCTTCCCCCGCCGTCGTGAAATCTCAGACCGTCATGTGTTGCCAATTTTACACAACGGAAACAATGGGGTGGAATAGGCATCTGGCGTTGTGTTGTGTGGGGGCCGGCGCAACTTGATTGACAAGCAGAGATTGGTGATTTGATGTGACGACGACTGGAAAAGAAGACGCCCGGCTGACACTTTCTTTTTTTTACATTAGATCGATTCTCGCTGTCAGCAGCTGCACGCACGGCACGGTATGGACTGCTGTTTGGAATTGTGTACGGGGGTGTGCAAGATGTGTCGGCGCTAGCTCGTGGGCGACCAGTTGGCTACGTCGAGGCCATCCGACGTCGGTTGTCCCCTGCCTAAAAATGCGTGGGAACCCGTGGGCTGAGGGAAGTCTGGCTTGCCTGCTGATGTCGGACAAGGCCTCCGACAGTGCCCCCAGCGCCGGCCCTCCGAGAGGGCTCCGAGGGTCGCTCCCGACAAGGCCCCGACCGTGGCTCCGGCAAGGCACGCAGCCAACCACAAGCAAGCACAGCCAACCACCCGGGCAGGGTCCAACTCAGCTGAGGGTCTGCAAGGACCTGCCAGGGCATGCCGGCGACCCCCATCCGAGATCCTCATCGCCTACATCGGCGCACAATGTTCCCAAAGCGGATGGTTTCTCGCACCAGCTGCATACTTTGTCTGCTTAGCGGCCCCCGCTTTCAAGTCACCTGGCCCAGGAGGCCGGAAAGCAAAGGCAGAAGGACCTAAACTCCAAAGCCCGGATTTCACGATAGTTTGTTTTTTTTCGCTGCTGGCTCGTAACGCGAGGACACCCCCCTTTCCCCTGTACCACCACTTTTCCGCGGGCGTGGGAGGATGCATGCCTCCCTTGGCCCTAGCAATGTTAGCCGAAGCGACAGCACATTTTTCTCATGGCATTTTTCTTTATTAGACTGTATAGTATTCAATATCTTTGCATCTTGAAAAATATATCTTGTACATGGCAAAGGTTTTTTTTCTCCATGTTCTGATTGTCGGTTGGCATAATCTGAGATTGTCATAAAACGCATGCCTGCTCTAGCGGAACCCCCCCGCATCTCACCGGAATTGCTAGTTGCTTCTTCTCTCCTTGTCTTACTAAATTGTGCACACGTAGCAGGGAGGATGCTTGAAAAACTCGGGGTTGTTCCCTCTTTACGAGCCCCTTAGGTAACACAAATGATCTGACAGGAAACAGGGGGACCCGCCGCCGTAATTTTTCTTCCTGCCCCAGAGCAAAGAGGAGCAAGTGTTGCGTGTCGGATGGTGGTTCACGATGGTTACGTCTGGAGACTCTAGGGTGTGGGCACCGCGCTATGCCAGCAAAGCATGGCTTTGTTGGGGGTTACTAACGCGTAACAGAAGTCATAACCAGAGTAGCGCCAAAAAGAAAAAAAGGCAGGAAGAAGCGGCTTGCAGCACTTGGGAAAGGATTGACATGGAGAAAGCAGGGAAGGACGAGAAGGAACCAAAAAAATGACCAAGTCACAAACAAGGTGAAACCTCGTTTCTGGCCTCTGCGTTACTCGGTCCCCTACTGTGAGCTTAACCTTCTTCTTAATTATTTTTACATGGCACAGCCAGGTCTGAGGCTACACTTCACGGCACGGGTTACGGCTAGGCCTTTTTGCTGTGAGACAGTGATTTTGTTTGGATCTGCCGTGCAAGTGCAAGAGCGCAAGGACAAGGGGAAAAGAAAGCTAGGCCTTTGTGCCGGGGGGCGTGGTGCAACCATGGCACGACGCGGCGTGTGCTTCGTGGCTGCTTCTCATGGGTTGGGGAAATGAACTTGAGATGCAAGATGGCAAGCCAAACTACCCCGTTACGAGCGTAGCACCGTGTTTCTCCCCCAGGCCATCTTTGATTATAATACGGCAATACGTGTGCAGACGTGGCAAGATAGCTTCGCAGCTGGAGATGCCGGTATGCCCGCTCCTCCTTGTTTCATTGGTCCAGACTCTATGCGCTCATGCAAGCTCAGCCAGCATGTCTCCAAGATTTTTGGTTTCCGTTGCCTCGCCCCATTCCCAATCCATCCCTGGCGCGCAGGTGATGGATGGCGAAAAGCGAGATGCGTAGATGGCCATGCATGCCAAAACGCTCCTTTGCCAAGAAGCATTCAGAGCGTCCCAGAAATGCTAATGCTAACCAGGGGCTCTTGGATGCTAGGAAGAGCGAGACCGCCAGCCACAACGCCAAGCCCACCCTGCAGGCTCGGACATGGCCCCAAATATACCGTATCGGAGGAGTTCCAGCACCACAGAAAAAGCTTTTTTTTGCTGCCATCGAGAGAGTGCGAGGGCGACAGCTTCGGAGACCCATCGCGACGGTTACACGCGGAACTCTCCATAACGTCCCGCATGTTGAAGCCAGTGCGTCCTCTTATCGTGACACCTCTCTTCGATTACCAAGATGCAGCCAACGAAGCCAAAATTGACCTTTTCGCCGCTTATGTGTGGAGGGGAGAGGGAAAACGGACTCTTTGGGGGGAAACATCCCGCGGTGCCATTCTCCCATGGCATAGCAGCTAAAAAGTAATTTTCGGTGTTGGGCTGTGGGTGACTGCAAAAAGTCCGTGAGGACTAATTACAAACCACAACATAGCCGCGAATTTCCCCAAAAACGTTCCACGTGATGCATGCCCAGGCGTTCCAGGCGTCTTCTAGCCCGCCCGGTCTGCTCCACACGCCCCCGGGTCGGTCTGCAGTCAATCTCACGCCCCCCTGTCCTGCATATTTTTTCTTTCTTTGACTGGCCCGTCGGTCGAGAATAGGAAGGCAACGAAGGGCTGGCTGGCCACTCCTCTGACACATATTACTCCCCCCCNAGCGCGGAGCTAGGCCACGTACTGCCCACGGCGTCGTCGGAATCCTGGAGGCGCTCTGTCTGAATCCTGGTAAAAGAGCTTCCAAATGAGATTGACTTTTGAGGCCATCTTGCGGAGACACCAGGGTTTATCTGTGAGGCCATTGCTGCGACTAATACCAACATGCTGGTGTGTGGTGGCCGTGATGTTGACAAACCCGCCTCAAAAAATGAAAAGACAAACTCGGCGGCGCAAGCCAACGGCAAGGGGCGTGCGTGTCGGTAAGGAAAAATAGTATGTTTGCACTGTAATAACTGGGGGGGTGAATGGTAATGATGGAGAATGAATCCAATGTCCGTGGTCACGGTGTCTGTTTTCGCTGGGCCGATGATGGGGCACCTGTTCCATGTCCGTCTTCTCCGGCCGGGTCGCCNGTCCGCGCCTCGTTCGCCCTCGCTCTTAGTCGGCGCCTGCTCAGCCCAGAAAAAGCCCACCCCCCAGACCATCGTGAGTCGTACACCACAGCCAAATAATATAAGAAACAAATAGCCCTCCTCCCACACTGTTCCTGTCCCTCCCTCTTTTTTCTTCATTGACGCTTTAATTTGCAAAGTCGTTGTGCCTTGGCTCAGATCTCATCTCGAGTTTGCCTCATCGATTTTGCCACTGGCCGCTTCCATACACACGAACCAGCACAACACACTTGCCAACAGTCGCCTGTCGCCTTCGGAACAGCCTTCCGCCACCACAGCGCCGACTTAACTTTCCTGCCCACAACACGAAAAAAAGTGTTCCCGAGTCCATCACGAACTCTAAACACTTCCTTTCAAACAAATACAGAGTGCAATGTACTCCGCCCCGGGACGCGGGCTTGTTCACCTGCCCGTACGGCGGGCTCTTCCTGCTCTCGTCTCCGTCGGAGTCTCGTCGCCATCATGCGTCGGCCTCAATGAGAAGAGCCGCGTCACGGCCGCTATCCAGCGCCGCTCTATCCACAACTCCGACAGCAAGGCCATCCGTTCGTCGGACCGCCGCACCAACACCATCGCCGAGCTGCCCACTGTTGACCCTACCACTCAACCGCCCAGCTCGGAGCCCAGGAGCGCTCCTCTGTCAGTTCTGCCGCTGACTATGATTGTTCGCTCTCTCCTCACCACCGTCATCTCTTCCTCCCCGATTCTCCTTCCCCCTTCTCTCCGCGTCATGTCCATCCTGGCCAACACCCACAACCCTATCCTCAACCCCGACAAGAACCCTCTCCTCCGCTTCTTCCTCAAGAAGACCTTCTACGCCCAATTCTGTGCCGGCGAGAACCCTGCTGAAGTCCATGCTACCATCTCACGCCTCAAGAACATCGGTTTCAGCGGTGTCATTCTCGGCTACGCCAAAGAAGTTGTTCTGAGCGAGGATCAGGCCAAGGCTGTTGCAGCTGAGGATCAAGGTATTGAGACCGCTGCCGACATTACCGGTGAGATTGAGCCCTGGGCTGAGGGTACCCTCGAGACTGTTGCCCTTGCCTCGCCTGGCGACTATGTTGCTCTCAAGTTCACCGGTGCCGGCCGCCTGGCCCTCTACCAGCTTTCCCAGAACGGCGAGCCCTCTCCCTACCTCTCCAAGTCCATTGATGCTATCTGCGCCCTTGCCCAGCAGCGCGGCGTCCGCCTCCTCTTTGATGCTGAGCAGGATGCTCTTCAGGATGGTATCGATAGCTGGACCATGAGCTTTGCCCGCAAGTACAACACTTCCCCCCAGACCGCCACTGTCTATGGCACCTACCAGGCCTACAGGAAGAAGACCCCCAGCGTCATTTCTCGTCACCTCGCTGAGGCTCAGGAGGGTGGTTTCACCCTGGGCGTAAAGCTCGTTCGTGGTGCCTACCTTGGATCCGACCCCCGCCACTGCTTCTGGGACAACCAGCAGGGTACCGACGCCTGCTACAACGGCATCGCTGCTTCCGTTCTTACCCGCCAGTGGGGTACCTTCGTTGAGGGCAAGGGTGAATTCCCCAACGCTCACATGGTCCTTGCCAGTCACAACGTCGAGTCTGTCCGCCGTGCTCGTGCCATCTGCGATGCTGGCGGCGCCAAGTCGGGCATTTCTTTCGCTCAGCTTCAGGGCATGGCTGATGAGGTCAGCTGTGAGCTGGTTGAGGCTGGTCACGCCAAGAAGGCTTCGGAGCTGCCTGTCTACAAGTACCTCGTATGGGGAACCACGGGCGAGTGCATGAAGTACCTCCTCCGCCGTGCCCACGAGAACAGGGATGCTGTTGCCCGTACCCGCAGCGGTCGCGATGCCATGTGGGCTGAGCTCGTTCGCCGTTGCAAGACTGCTGTCGGCTTTGCGGCTTAGTTGATACCAAAGGGGACATTGATTATTTGTTTTGTTGCATATACTCTGCGCATTAATGTCTAGTGTCGCATATCATAGCGTTGATTTTTTTGCCTTGACTATTTTTTTTTGGGAGTTTGGCTATCGGGATTCTGGATTGGAAAATAGACAGATATTAGCCCACATATATCCAAGGATATGAATGATGAATAAAAAGAAATATGAATTACTTATACCGCCGCTACCGATGCCCGTGAGCAATCTTCCTTAAACTCCTCGTAAAGCCATGGATCCAAGTACCAAGCTCTCTATTTGCTGAGTCTTTGCTGGAGCATTCTCGTCCAGAGTGTCGAGCCAGCTGATGCCGTTGAGTTTGTAGTATTTTCGGACCTTGGCCATGTCTGTCCCCGCAGCTATGTTTTCATCCGTGACTGGCAAATAAATACCTTGTACACTCTCATGTAAGTGCTTGGCTATTGAGTCACTTGCTGCCGGCTGCGGTTGGGCTTCCGTAGGAAAAGTGATCTTGGCGACAAGCAGGTCCTTGGTTGTGGGAGAGATGCCGAAGCGTCGGTAGGCTTCCGCAATCTGTTGAGATGTTAGCTAGCCGTTCGAGGACGGAAATGACTGGTAAATGAATAGATATTTTACATTTTTGGATGAACTCAGGGATGCGACAGTCTCGGAGTGGACGTTTGGAGTCTGCAATGCGCCATTAACAGCCGCATTCGCAGCCTTGAAAACGGCGGATAGAAGCTGTAATCTTGACACGACCTGTGAGGAGTGCGACTGGTAAGCAACTTTGAACTTGCGTAAAAAAAGATGTACAGAGAGATTCGAGAGAATACATACAACTGATGCGTCGATGAATGCGTATTCAAAATCCGAGTTGCGACTCAAAAGCTGCTCGTGCAGGAATGCGGCGTTTTTCACGTCCTTGAAGAGAGCGATGTGGACTGTGTAGTTGTCGGGCAAGTGCTCGAGCTTGACGATTTCGAGATCCATGATGGGAACAATGCTAGCAAAGGTACCTCGCTTTTGATGTATTTGGGCTGCCGAAACGCGGACGGATTGGGCTCCAACGACTGAAATGTGAGTAAGTGCAAGGCGATGATGCCCAGGTACTATACCTATCTATCGATACGGTGATGAGGGGCAATTTTTTTCTGTAATGCGTCCAGTCGCGGGGCTCTACAGTGGGGGTCACGCCGTACCTTACCTACCTAGGTATGAGAGACTGTCGAGAAGGGGCTTGCCATACTCGTAGCATAAATTGGATAAAATATGGAAAATGAAAACAAAACGGATTATATTTGAGAAATAAGGGCATTGCTCTTTGGCGTAGCTATTTATTCCTTCGCAAAAATGCCATTGGTCTCCGTGTGGTTGCGCAGTTCCCCAGTCCCTCTCGCAAAGCAATCGCTCAAAAGACAATGAGAACCCAACCTCATTATGGATACCTACAATACCAAATATCCGAGATGCAATCATATAAGTGAGATTATCTTGTCTTTGGAAGCAGAAACACCGTATTGCACGTTGGAGCCTTGCTAGCCTCTCCTGCAAAGTATGACGTAGACGACGGGGAGGGCGAGATACGGTGATAAGATATCCGCGTCTTGTGCCTGATATTTGGGTCAAGAAGGGGTACCTGATTGTATAAAAGGATGTATCTATAGTATTTGACAAAGTACCGTCTTATGTATTTTGTCTGGCAGTACTTGGTCTAAGTGTAGGCACATTTTAGATGGCGCACTACGCACGAGACCATGAAAAGTACACTGACAAGGCTGTATGCAGTTCATCCTACTGACCAGAAAACTCTAAAAGACGCTTCATCAAGCCACCACCGTCAATGATATACACTTCTGAGCGGCTATGCCGTGTAGATGCTGGAAGCGTTTCAACGTCTACCCACTGCCACGTGTGAGTGAATCAGCTTGCGGATGATCGGCCTGACCTAGTGTGCACAGAAATGATGTTGCGTAGAGGTCTGCTATGCTTTGAAACCAGTACAGAACGAAAACAATACCGAGAGTGTACCAACGGAAGGAATCCAGCTGCGTTCTTCAGCAGAGCCATGGTAATGGCTTTGTTCCAGGCTAAAGGGTGAGAAGAATTAGCAATGCCCTTGAATTAGGTGGGACAACTTCAAAATTGCTTTTTGCAATGAGAATTGAAGCAAAACAGGAGCAGTATCATGCTATAATTGCGGGTGGCCCGATGAATCTTGCAAACACGGAAACCATCGTCTGGAGGCTGGTGAAGATTCGGGTCAATGCGACGCCACAGGAGGGGCCGATAGATCCATCACGATAATCAAGCCGACTAGCACAAAGTATTTTCGACCGTAGTGAAGAGACATTTCCGATACCATCCAGACCGCAAATGCTGCGATTCTACGGGGTACGCGCCGCGAGGAAACATCAAAGTATCATGGCTTGGCCCAAGCTGCGATGAACACCGTCGCTGCCGCCGTGATGGAGGGGAATGGCTAGGCAAGATGGAAATAAGCAATCTAACGAGTCAAGTGAGCCGAATATTTAAGTAGAGCCTTGGGGCAGCATGATGAGGAAAACTGGTTTGCATCGTCAACTACGACAACACAGCAAGAGAATCCATGTGCGGACATTTAAGCTTTCACCAGCGTCTGACCCATTTCCTCGCATTCAGGTGAGCATTGTCGCACAGCCCTGCGCAACCCTCAAAGAAACGATCAGCTGGTCTTCTGGAACCAGATATTCAAGCGACTGTCAAGCCGTTTCAGGACGCATACGACGGTGATAGACGTCGCCGCCCCATATCGGGACGCCAAGATCTCGCCCAAGCCGCGACCCAGCGGTTCGTCAGAGGGTTGGGACGGAAAATTGAAGTCTGAATTCTGAATTCAGGCTGCCACACAGACAGCCACCAAACACCAAAACGACTTACTCGCTCCTCGCAGCCCTAGCAGGCCAGAGGGTGGTATCGGCTCCAGGATTTGCAGAGGTTGACAGCCTTGATTGGGGCGCTTTACCTTTTAGGTGCTTCCAAGTGCTGCTAGGCCCTGTTTATAGTGGTCCTCCACCCAAGACAGTGGTCCGCCCACCTGGAGCTAGACCGATTCTAGTGCTTCTAGCGCAGGTTATAGGGGGCTTACGGCGAGTCCTCGGTGCAGCTCCAGGCGATTCGCGGCCTGTTTAGCGGATCCCCAGCCAATCTACAGCGCAGTTCCCTCGTGTTCCCCCCCCGCAGCAGCGCAACTGCCCCCCATGGATTTGGACTTGG
>JANAKD010000130.1:0-34788 GCA_027627215.1 Lecanicillium saksenae | reverse complement strand
CGTTCGCTGCATTGTATTACCACCGGCCGCACTCTTGCTGTGACCGCCGGCGAACGCGGGCGACCAGGACGCCTACGCTGCGTCTTAAGAGCCACTCTGCGCAACTCAGCAAAAAATAAACACACTTTTGACTCGTCGTTCCTCACTATCGCCGCAGAGTCACTAACATGGTCACCCTGCATGTCAGTTGTACGCCGATACTGATAGCTTGCGACTCTGCTGCATTAATGGCGTTACTCTCACTTCTAAGAAGCTGCCATCGATCCTATTCTTGGCTCCGCTACTTAAAACTTCCTCTTAAGACCACTTTATCATAGGCTACCTCATCCCTCAACAGTGTGCCCTAAATCTCCGCGCTTATATGCGGACATTTTACTTATAGCTATCTATAAGAATGTTGAAAGGGGTGTCCTTGTTATTTTTCCCTACGGTTCCGTTGGCCGTATTGTATGCCGCTACGAACTTGGGCGCGTCTGAGTGGATGATAATGCAGTAGTTGAATGTATTGCTGTCGAGGAACGTCATCTAGCACGACTTGCCCCCCGCCGCACTGCATGTCGCTCGCGCCTGCTCTGCCTCACCCTTGCCGTCGCCGGTCCCGAAACGGCAGTCCGGGTTGTCGTAGCCCTGGTTGCGCGTGTTGTCCGCCTTTTGCGCGCACCTAAAGTACGAGCTTCTACCCTCCGTCATGATGTGGTAACGCCCGTCCCGGCACCGCGATTTGCACTCCTTGCTGTCGCCACATAGTATGTTCTGCTCTAGGAAGTTAGTCGTCTGAGCAGCGGCTGGCGACACGACGAGTAATGCGACAATAACAGCGGTGAACTTCATGATGACACTACTATTAGTTAATATAAGAGGGGCTATTGGAGAAATTATAGTAACTCTTATAGAGGTAAAAGCTATAGGTTAATAAAGTAATAACTAGGCTAGACTAGATGTTGGGAGCCTGGTTTAGTAGGAATTAAGAGGCGCTAGTGCTTTACTACTTATAACCTATTATAGTAGGAAACCACGTCTCCTTTATACCTACGTCATCTATATAGCAATCCAAAGAGTGGATAGGCGACTGCCTGTAATTAGGTCAAGCTGAGATAAGAGTCTCATCTGCATGTCTCGCCTGTCACGCCCTCGCACCAATCTAATCTCCCCTAGACACAGGAAGCCATACTTGCTTATTCTGCACTGCGGGCGTTTGAGCGGGGACAATGCCTACGCATTGGCAGAGCTCAGCAGCGGAGCCAGCAACTAGCCATTAGACATTGCATGGTGGCATGCCAGAAAGTGAACCACCGCCAACTGATGCGGGCCTTGGTACAGCGGACTTTGGCACTCTTTCGCGGTGCAGCCTAACACTAGCTCGACGTTAGCGCTCCGAGCGGAACCAACGCCACTGACTGGTACTTCCATACAGGAGCTACTGGTTGCACACCCAGAGAGGTAACCGCATCGTCTTCATGTTGTAAAAGACTTTTTTTGTAGGTCAAAGAAAAGCAATCAGCAAGCTCGCGTAGAGTCGTTCTACGCCGCCCCGCAACTGTGAGATCCCTGCAAAGAACAGATCCACGGCCACCTTCGTTAACAGCGCTTTACGACGCAGCTTAATGAAAAGTGCTTCAGCATAAGCGCAGAGTTCCTGCTCATCGTCAGCTTCTTGTCAGCTTCTTGTCAGCTTCTTGTCAGCTTCTTGTCAGCTTCTTGTCAGCTTCTTGTCGGCTGGTTGATTTCCAGTAGCCTTATGACTCTCTCATGTCTCACAAGTGCACAGCTTTTCGCCGGTTCGTTGGTTCATCACATAAACTTGTTCGTTTGTGATTTTGTGGCTTTGTGATTTTGTGGCTTTGTGCTTTTGTGGCGTTGTACTTTTGACTCTCCGGCTCTCCCATTTCCAACCCCCAACGGTTTGTAGCTTCCCATACGTCTATATGCTCACTTGATCCCTTTTACTCTTTAATTCGCTGCGGCCTGTTCCCGGCGCTATTGATGGCAGCGCCGCGAAGCTTACCAACCGTTCCACTTCTCGCTAGCTGGCCGCTTCCTGTTTGTTTCCTTGTTCTCTTAATCCCTTATTCGCTTTCTCCCATGACTCGTTATTGTCATTGCGTGCCTACCAGGCCTCGTAGAACCAGAAGATTATTAGCGACGTACAGGCGCGAAAGTAGGTCATCACCAACCAGCTGATCAGGAAGCTGTCCGGCGGAAACGCAACAAAAACCCGACAAAATAAACGTCCAAATGAAACAGGGAAACACCGCCATATGGCCAGGAATGATGAGTTGTACACGGCTCAGCCAGAAAGCCACTGAGTAGGAACTAAGCGCGTCGAAAAGATGCGGGCGAAGTCTGCCGACGGACCGGCCGCCGCAGAGGAAAAGCTGGGGCAGGGCGGTATTGTGGGAGACGCTGGCGCAGAGCTGCATAACGGGGCAAGCGGTGTAATAGATTCAGGGTGTCTTCAAAAAAGTGTAGGCGGGTGGGCACGTTGTACGGCCAAATTAGCAGGCAGTGGCAAACAGATCGTGGACTACTGGTAAGCATGATGGCCATCCAGAATCGAGCAAACTCGTTGCAGCAACCTGAATCATTTCAGAGGCAGAGAACCAATCACGAATCTACTTTCCAGCAAGGTAGAATGCGTTGATTCGGAGGCTGCGTTCAACATTACTGTCAAAATTCTGCAATCTATGACAAGTAGATCATTATGCCAGCGGGTGGAGCCTAATTGATGAAGGGCGGTTTGGAGTCATTCAACTGCTCGTTACATGGCGCTATATGCATATTATCTTTACTATCATACTATGATACTACGAAGTAAACTTTCCGACGCAAAATCGATATTATATTTTTTTTGCGTAACTTAAGTATACTTACTATTCATATAGGCAGGTATGCAACCCTGTTAGTAATTGTTGAGGATAGGCCTTGCCCAGTGGCCTGAGGCCACTAAGCAGCCCTATAGAGTCTCCATCCATAGCGCACCACTAGTTAACGCAGGAGGGAATCTTGTCTAACTCCAGCCACGGCACTGCCCGAACACCTCCACAAAGACACGTATCGAGCCCCAGCCACGCCGGCCGAGGTCGGCGGCAGGGTACCATTGCCAATTTCAACCTGGACTGCGGAGTGGCTAGCTGCGCTGCCGCCTACTAAGTCCGCTGGCGATGAAAATTTTGGCGACGACGCGTTTGGCGTTGACTCTGTTTTACAGAGTGTGACATCAAGCGCATAGCAAGCCTTGTCAGAAACGGCTGCACAGAAGGATAAAATGATACGGACATCCCGTTAAAACTTATTATTTTGACAAAGCCTGGAAACAGCATATTCATGTCTATATAAATTGGCTAGCATGGAGTATAGAGCTGTTATCCCTGGTTTCTTAACATGTTGGTAAATATCGGCCGCCATATAGTTGACACTCATGATCAGAGAATACAATTCCGGATACTCTGTTGCCTTGTGCAGCTACCTGTTGCTGACAATGAGTTGAAGTAGCGATGTGTCGGATGCTTTCTGGTTGATGGCCTTCCTCAGTAGGGCTCGCTCTCGTTCATCTACGCCCACTTGGCTCCTTTGCCCTTGACGTTGGAAAATCTGCTCAAGTTTCGCCTACCCTTTTTGCACAATCTGCAGTTGCTGCGCCTTGATCCTGATGCCATGCCGTAGCTCAAGGTGACTTTTGGTGCAGAGCAGTCTCGACGAAGTCAAATATCTGTGGTGCGATAGCGAGCTCAGCCTCTACTTTGCGGTGGACGAAGTGGTTGATTTGATCAAGGCCAGCTTTGAGGACAATGGAAGAACGCGCGATACGATTCGCGAGATTCGCGCCAGGCAGCCTCTATCTGCATAGAAGATTTCTTTAGACTAGATGATGATGTACACTTAATTCCCCAAGACTACGATTTGAATACTATTGGCAGCGACCTCTGGTATTGTAAAGTCCGTCCGTCGCGATTGTCATTTCGGCTATGGAGGTGCAAAGTGGTGCGACACTTTAAAGCCCGACTACATGGTAGATTCTTTAGCACAGGTGGTTTCCATTTACGATGCATCAGAATGGGCTGATACGGAACGACTACCAAACCCAGACTTGCCGTGTTATTTTACGACAGACTGCCTCGAGACTGCATACACTTATGGTAAATAAGTCGTTTGTAATTGCAGGATGTGAGTACATTTCTGGCCATATAATCAGTACATTATCTTTCGTGTTCGCATCGGCAACCTGGATGTGACGTCCTCTACGAGAGAATAGGAGAACAGAGCCTCTCGCCCATTGCCGACTCTGACCTGTTTCGCCCAGATTCTGTGCTGCCCGCAGACAAATTTGCGATAAGCACAGGGGCATGGTGGTTCTACGCCAGCACCCAAGCTCTCGTTTGCAATACCAGCCTCATCTTCCACCTGCATCGTCACCTCAATCAGAGCCGCCATCAGATTGCTGTCCCACATGCCGTCGCAGACACCCCAACGCCTCAAGAGCGCAACAGCCCGGCAGCGAAGGTCATGCTCGCGGCAGCCAGTGGCAATACAGTAGCAAATCTCAGCCATGGACATAGAAAACGAAAAGCCGGCCGGTTGGCTGCTGTCGGTGCCGGCCGGGGGCTCGCCGTGCCAGTCGTCAGCGAACCGCTCCAGCTGCTCCAGCGCCTGGTAAAACGTGGCCGCGCAGCGGTCCAAACTGTGAACGTCTTCGACATCGCCGTAGAGAAGCCTCGCTCTCATTACAAGAACATATATGGTCAGCATGCGCCAACGGTACTTGTCTGCGCCCTCCTGAGGTGGTGAGCAGGCAAACGCCTGGCTAAACTGCTCGAATTTGTATATCCAGGTGCTGAAACGCCGGTGGCATATGAAACTTAGCGGCTGTGATGGCAAAATTCCAACTTGGACAGGCGCATTCATTTTGGTGGCGAGGAGAAACTCGGTGAGAAGCAGCACCATTTCGTCGTAGGCCTCGTCCGTCGAACGAAGTGGCTTTCCAGCTGGTGCGGAGGGTTGGTATGACTCGCGGGCTTCCTTTCGTAAAATCATGAATTGGTGATCAAGGCGATTCAGAAACTGTAATCGGAGGTCCGCGATGAGGGACACAAGAGATCGCTTACGGAGGACAGCACCCCGTGGAGTGCTGTAAGCTGTCCCCTTGAATCCAGTGCTCGCATTTTCGTCGTCCGCTCTGCCAAATTCCCACAAGTCGTACAGTCGAATCGCATTTTTCGCATGTTCTGCAGCCTCCACCAAGTAATCCAGCATTGAATTGATACCGAAAAACATGATCTCACTTGCTAAGATCATCTCCTTGTCCTGGTACGTGTGCGTCTGTCTGCTGGCGACGGGTAGAATATGGCGTATCGCGTGGTTGTAATGCTTCAATGCAAAGACATAGTTCTCTGAAGAGAGCTCATTATATTGCTGGACCCCTTTTCTAGCTGCATCTTTTTCAGATTTCCATTGCTGCACAGCAGCCAATGCCAAAGCAGCGTGCCAGAGCGCAGGGTATGTCTGCGCTGCCGACACCACGTGGTTCGTCCAGAACGTCTTGTCAAAGAGAACAGATGCTCCTGGAGCGGTGTGTATACGGAACATGTGGAAGACCCGGGTATCTTGTGAGGTTTCACTGACACCTTGAGGGCTCAAACGAACTGTGAGCCTCATGAATTTGAGATCGCCCGTGCGTGGCGCTGTCCACAGGTAGCTGCATTCGCGACGTGAGGAAATACAACGGGTACAGGTGGGCTTTCCTTCATCGCATTTGACATGGCGCGCGCTAGCATGATTAGCCCTCGACCTCTATTGTATTCCACAGCTTCAAAATTATGAAAATGCGCCTACCGGCATGTGTGGCAGCCTGTTCTCACCCTATGCGCCCAGATTCGCTGTCTTTCACCCTTGCTCTTGCCATTTGCTGGCGGAACCACGCTCGGCAATTTCTGTGATTTTGGCGACAGCGTAAGAAACATCGTGATGAAGTGCGGGTAAAGACGCAAGTTCCTTGCAACTGGCCTAAAGACCGCAAAGCCTACCTCCAATCGTTGCATAATGCACAGCCTGATATCATACCAAAAGAGTCACGTGGCGCCGACATTACCCTGTATCAGAGTGGCTGAGCGACAGTTACCCGGCGCCCAATAGGTGCACCGGTCCGTACACCACACCGGGGGCTAAGAGGTGCACCGCCGGTGCAAATAAAGCTTACGTAACGGCGCACCGCTGGTGGTGCATCTAAGATTTCTCTTGTCAGCGGGCCACTTCTGTACAATTAGCCCGCCGAGTACCTCGCCCCGCTACCTAGCGACGCGTTGGTACGCGCTTCCTTTCAAATGGAGACGGCTCAGGTTCCCAGACGGTTTTCAGACGACTGTATTCCACCTGAGGATGAATACATCTCTCGGGAGGCTTTACACGCGGCAATCAACGCCTGGGCAGCCCCACGAGGCTATGCATTCGTGACTGGACGGTCAAGAAAAACACCCAATGGCAGGCAGCAAGTTGTCTTCAATTGTGACCGTGGTGCAGGCCGCGCGCCAGATGCCTCAACTACACGAAAGAGACTCACTGCAACAAAACGTACAGGATGCCAATTTTCTGTTTTAGCGAAGGAGGGTCTTAGTCGGGGTTCTTGGAAGCTAACGCATCGTCCTGGTACGGAATCTCTCAAAATATGAAATTTTTCTTGATTTATCCTTTATATTCCGTAGAAGAAATTTAAACCGTGATTTAGCGAGCAAAAAGCATGTCATAAAGGCGTGAGCTGTGCCTGACTAAAGGCTAAGGAGTGGTGAAGTGGTCACTTTGGCTCGCCCGTTTGTCGATTTCAGCATCCGCCTATTTCAAATGCTTTGGCGGGGAGTGTCGATAGTATGGGGAGAAGGATAGAAAGAGACCCACATGGTCAAGCAATGACAAGATTCAGCCGCTATTTTTGGTAATCCTGGTCATCCATTTCAATCCATGTCCATTTTTTCTCGAACTTAAAACGTGAACTTGAATGGATGCACCGCTCCAGCCGCCTTTTTTATTTTTCTTGAATCATTGTATCCTTTCTGCTCTCTGTTCCTCAGGTCTCCTATTCCCACCTTTCTCGATCGGAACGTCTATGAGTGACTTCGTGACTGTTCCTGGCCATCGTTCCTGGCCTGAGAGCACGTGTGCTGTTCTTGCCAAGCGTCTTGACGGCTGGTTGGTGGATAGTAGCTTTCCAGTTGTCCCATTGCTGGCGGAAGTAGTAGCTGTCCGCCTGCGCCTTTGTGTTTTTGCGCCCTTGTGCCTTCGTGCTGTTTTGTGAGCCAATTGTTTCATCAATTACAACCTAGTTATTTGGTCTGCAGTCGGCTTCTAGCTCCCTGCACGCCGTTTTGCCCGTTTGCCCTCTTTTTGTTGTCGTTGCAAGGACAGAATTGGGTGGGCTCTGTATTGTAGTGCAAACTGTGGTTTGGGCCACCTTTTTTTGTTCCAGATACATACCATGAGGGTAGGAAATAGTAGTAAGAGTGGATTAATTCTAGGGGTCAGAAAGAAAGCAAGAATTGGTCGTGCCAGAATTGGTCGTGCCAGAATTGGTCGTGCCAGAATTGGTGACACCCCACAAGCGGACGTATTGCCTAAAGTGGTATGCATGATCGGGTCTGATGCATGAAATGGAGATTGCCATTTGCTGATCTTGATCCAAAAGTAGGAAAGACGGGAGAGCGATTGCCCCAGAATGGCAGGCGGCGGAAGATTGAGAGCGCGAATGCAGCAGGCGGTGAGGAAACGCGATTGCCATAAGTGGCAGGCGGTGAGTGGGTTAGCGTAGGTCTATAACTAAAAGAGTAGGCGGTCAAAGTGGTGAAAGCTGCCATGTCTCGTCAAGATGACCATAAAGGGTAGGCGGTGGAGCAAGCCAGCGTGTCTGCAAAGGGCAGGCGGTGAAGTGTTGGGAGGGGAGCGCTTACCCCAGACTGGCAGGCGGTGGGCAAGCTTAATTGGTAAAGTTAGGCGGTGAATTCAAGATTTATGTCAGCTGGTGTGGAGTCCCTAAAAGGGCAGCTGGTGAATATGATGACTAAGTCGGAGCCAGAAGGCAGTGAAAGAGCATATCTGCAAAGAGTAGGCGGTGAAAAAGCAGATCCACAAAGAGTAGGCGGTGAAAAAGCGTATCTGTAAGGAGTAGGCGGTGGAATAGAGGGACTGCCCAGTGTGACGAAGGCATTCCCGAAACGGCAGGCGGTGAAAGCATCAACGAAAAGAAGACATACATTCCGGTAAAACGGGAGTCGGAATCTCGAGTGCATTGCGCGGCGTTGACACTACGACGGCGAAGTGAGCGAAGCCAGTAGTGAGCGCGAAAATTTGAGGTACCGAGCTGACGGGTATGGTTACGGAAGGCGGTGTGTTGCGATCACTGGTGAAACGGGAAGGCGGTCAGTGGCTGCAAAAGTTGATGCCTGAATTCGCACAGTAACGTGTGGAAAATTCCCACTGGGCAGGTGGGTTTTACCTACCAAATCCAGCGGCATTTGCCCACGGAAGAACATTATAGTAGTAATAGTAGATAAACTTATAAAGTACACCTACTATATACTATATAAGAAAGTTAGTAATATAAAAGAACTTACTTATATATTCTTTAAAACTATTATTATATAGTATAGATTACTAATATTAATTATATTAGACTATAATAAGCTATTTATATTATACTTCTAGAAGTGTCTAATAGAAACTATAAAAATCAAGTAGAAACTCTCTATAATATTCCACCCTTAGTTAGATAGATAAATAGAAATTCTAAATTAAATACTTAAATAATACCTTAGAAACTATATTAATTACTAGTAAGATAATTAGGTAAAATGGCTACTACTTATATAATAGGCTTATAATAGCTTAAATATTAAAAGTATTAAGATATTACTATTTAAAATAAACTATAGATTTAACCCTATTATTAAAACCTATATATTATAATATATATATATATTAGTAGTTATAATATAAGTAGTAAAATTATAGAAATATAGAAAAACTATAATAAGAATAGATATTTTATAGAATTATATAAAATACTATATAGATAAGAAAAGATTATTAGTACTAATCCTAAAGGAGGGAGATAAAGTTTACCTCCTATATAAAAATATTAAAACTAAATAACCTAGTAATAAACTCAACTAAAAGAAACTTAGACTATTCCTTATAAAATAGAAAATATTAAAAACTAATTATAAACTATTTTTATTAAATATAATAAGAATCTATCTAATCTTTTATATTTCCTTACTTAAAAAAGTACCTAATAATATTATTATTATAAAACCAATTATTATAAAATTATTAAATAAATATAAAGTTAAAAAAATACTTAAAGTATAAGGAAATATTAAAAATCACTAATACTTAATTAAATAGAAAGGATACCTTAACTCTGAAAATACCTAAGAACTAGTAAAAAACCTTATAAGCTGTTTTAATTTAGTCTAATAGCTTAAAGAGTAGTATTCTACTAGTTAAGCTTATCTTTAAGTATATAAGAACTATTAGAGAAAACCGCAGTCTAGTCTACTATATTATAGGCCCCTACTAAATAGGTATTTACTATGGCCTTAGATTTTAATAAACCTAAGCCAATAAGGGACTCCTAGATGATACCGTCCTCTTTATCTAACTTTACTATCTTATAGGCAAATAGGTCCTTCTCCTTTAAATAAAGAAGCTATTTTTATTTCTAAAGACAGGTTAAATAACCTAAGGCTTTGACTGTGTTATAATAAGCCTATAAGGCCCTTTCCTAGGCCTAAGCTAAAGTATCCTCTACCTCTAGCTCCTAAGCGGATACCTTATCTAAAATAGCGGAAGCCCTCTTAAAAAAAGTGCTAATATAGATCCTATTATAAAGATAAAAGTTATAGATATACTTAGTATAATAAATTCTCTCCTTAACTATAATATAAAAAAGCCCCTTTTAGAAGTAAGGTATATAAAATATAATATCCTATAAAGAAGAGGAACTATAAAGAATAATATAATAAGCTAAATAATAATACTTAAAGATATAATTTTAATTAGAAGTCTTTTAAGTATAGGATTTTTTNATATAACTAGATATAGTATTAGAATATAATAATATAGAAAGGAAGTTATAGACTTATTACTATAGGAAAATTAATAGCTTTAAAAATAAGACTAATAAAGGAAGAGTATTATATTATAAATAAAAAAAGGTAATATAAGACAGCCTAGGGCGGCCTAAACTAAAGACCTAAAGAGGCCTAATTAGAGGCGCCTATAGGATACCTAATTAGGATATATAGTTATATAATTATATAAAGCGCTTAGAGTACTTAGGACTAAGTAGAGTAAGTGATATTTAGTATACTTAGGACTAAGCCGTGTAAGTGGCTACCTATAATAAAGAGATAGATAGGTACTTAAGGATAAAGTAGTTCTATAGTATAGGATAGTCTAGATCTCTATTAATCAATCTAAGTAATAATTCTATTATTAAGAGTTAATTGCTTAATAGACTTATATACTATAATACTACTATAAACTACTTATAACTACCTTATAGCTATTTAACCTAACTTACTTCCTAAGAAGTAGACCCTTCTATGACTTAGAAATAAGCCACCGTTATAGGCCAGTTAGTAGCTAGTAGCTTTCTAGTTGTCCTATTACTAGCGGACATAGTAGCTGTCCGCTTGTGCCCTTATGCCTTTATACCTTTATGCCGTTTTGGCCCGTAATTTATAAGCCCATTGTTTTACTAATTATAAATTAGTTATTTAGTCTTAGGCCAGCTTCTAGATATATACTATTTCGCCTGCTTGTTATGGCTTGCTTGTTATTATAAGGGTATAATTAGGTATTTTAAATATACTATAACTAATAACACTAGATAGGAGTAAAAATAGAGAGATAATAGGTAGTTAATAGTAGAAACTCTATAATATATATACTAATATTAATAGGCTAGAATTAGTTATACTAGAATTAGTTATACCAAAAGTAAACTTAGTACTAAAAGCTAATATATTACCTAAAGTAGTATATATACCTAATTAGGTCTAATATATAAAATAGAGATTACTATTTATTAATCTTAATTAAAAAAGAGATAAGACAGTAAGAAAGTAGTTATACTAAAATAGTAGGCGGTAGAAGGATAAGAGTATAAATATAATAAGTAATAAGGTAATCTAATTACTATTAGTAATAGGCGGTAAGTAGGTTAGTAAAGTACTATAACTAAAAGAGTAGTGTAACGGTGGCTTATTTCTAAGTCACAGAAGAGTCTGTTTCTTAGGAAGTGAGTCAGGTTGAATAGCTACAGGGTAGCTATAAGTAGTTCATAGTAGTATCGTAGCGTGTAAGTCCGTTAAGAGATTACTCTTAATAGTAGAGCTATTACTTAGATTGATCAATAGAGATCTAGACTATCCTTATACTATGGAACTACTTTACCCTTAAGTACTTGTCTATCTCTCTATTATAGTCCTGGACTCACCTTAGATCACCAGTGATCCAAGTGATCTGATGTTGTAGATACTACACTAGATCACTGCTGGCTCACCATGATCCATGGTGATCTAGTCACATAACTCCACGTCCTAATCGGGCGACCTATAGCTCCTCTACCTGGCCGCTTCCTTAGGCCACTCCTCTAAGTACCTTGTGTTTCTTTATTTATAACATAATACTCCTCCCTTATTAGTCTTATCCCCAAGGCCATTATAGGCGACCTTGCCTCATTTTATAAGCCTAGGTATAACTTCCTCCTTTTACTATTATACCCTATTATATCTAACTATATCTCTAAGCCCCACTTCACTAAAACTAAGTAGTACTTAAAACTTATAGCCACTATTAAGGAGTTTAGTATTGTCGTTATACCTTATTCTTTTTATTATTCCTAGAAGCTCTCCTATAAGATAATAGAGGGTGTTTCCCGGTATAAGGAATATGTCCATCGTGGTCGTTCTTATGATGGTTCTAGGGTCCCTATTTCTTCCCTTAACTAAATTATTTCCAAGTCGCAGTGCCTACGCCGCGAGGAGGTGGAGGCCTCCGCGACCTTATAGTGTCTATAGCGTGAGTCTTCTAAAGCGTTGGCAAAGCTTGAATGCCTTTATAAATAGAGAGAGTCCTTGGTGACTCGCGGGTCTACTATGGTCAAGCGTGGCCTTTAGTCTCTAGACGAGCTCGATGAGGCCGAGCGGGCCGAATCCGAAGCGGTGGTTGGGGTATAGGCCCTTGGCTATGCTGATGTGCTGGACTAGAATGTGATCTTCTTAGGTCTTTTGTAGATACTAGAGAAAGAGTTAGATTAGTGGGAAGCTGCTTTTTATACCGCTGAAGCAGGTCCAAGCAGTTCTTGAGGTTCTTAACTAGTTCCTAGGTATTTTTAGAGTTAAGGTATCCTTTCTATTTAATAAGATAATAATGATTTTTATAATTTCCTTATACTTTAAGTATCTATTTGACTTTATATTCATTTAGTGATTCCATAATAATGTCCTCGGTAATAGTGACGTCATTAGGTGCTTTTTTAAGTAAAGAAATGTGAAAGATTAGATGGATTTTCATTCTATCTAGTAATAATAGTTTATAGTTAGTTTCTAATATTTTTCACTTAATAAGGAATAATCTAAGTTTCCTCTAGTCGAGTTTATTACTAGGTTGTTTTATTTTAATGTTTTTATATAAGAGGTAAACTTTATCTCCCCTCTCCATAATTGGCGCTAGTAATCTTTTCTTATCTATATAGTGCTTTATACGGTTCTATAAAAATATCTATTCCTATTATAATTTTTTTTATAATTCCATGATTATTACTACTTATACTATAACTACTGGCGTATATATGTATTATAGTATATAGGTTTTAATAATAGGGTTATACCTATAATTTACTTTAAATAGTAACATTTTGATACTTTTAATTTTAGAGCTATTATACGCCCATTATACAAGTAATAGCCATTCTACCTAGTCATCTTACTAGTAGTTAATATAATATTACAAATATTATTTGAGAATCTGGTTCAAGATTTCGGTTTAGCCATCTATTTACAGGTGGAATACGGTAGAGAGTCTTTATTTGATCTTCATAGTCTCTATAAGGCATTTCTAGAAGTGGGATATGAACAGCTTATCGCGGTCCGATATAAGTGACGTAGGCAATCCGTGTTACGCGACGACTGTTTTAAAGAACATATAGGCGAGTTCTTTAATGTCGCTGGATTCCTTATATGGCATATAGTAGGCATACTTTATGAGTTTATCTACAATAACCAGGATGCTATTATAAACGGCCCCTAATAGCGGTTCTTTAGACGGCAGTAGTTTGATAATAAAGTCCATAGTAACCATTTACTATGCCCGTTCTAGTGGTAGTATCGGTTATAATTCTCTATAAGGTGCGTGTTATCTGGATTTAGCTTTATTGTAGATATCGCAGTTTTTAACGACTTCTTATGTTAGTTTTCTACTAGTAGGGAAATTATATGATCGTCGCAGTCGACTAATAGTTTTCCCTACACCTTAGTGTCTATATAGCGGATATTTATGTATTTCTTTGACCAGTTTTTCCTAAAGTACACTAGGAACATACTACTAATTATTATATAGGAAGTTATTACCTTCTTTTTATATAAATGGATTTATTTCCTAATTGTCTAGGTATAGGTCGTTCTTAATTTATATGGTAATATACCATTTCTATTCTTTATCTGGTTTTACCTACTAGGTTATACTGAGTTCTCGGGTGTTAAGTATAAGGTTCTTATCCTTATTTAATATAAATAAGGGATTACTGTCTACTTATTGCTCCGATTTATAATCCTCTCTTCGGCTAAGCGCATCGGCTCGTCTATTTTTAGATCCTTTCTGATATATGATTTTAAATCATAATCGGTGAGGGTTTTATACCATCTGACCTGTCGTTTATTTAGGTCCTTTATTATTATAAAAGAGGTGAGATTTTTATAGTCTATATAGACCTTTACCTTATAGTTTACTCTAATTAGGTAGTATTTCTATTCTTTAAATACTTTAATAATTGTTATAAGTTCTTTATCTGGTATAGTATATTATTCTTCTAGTCCGTGGAGCTTTTTCGAGAAGAAGGCTATGGGGTATAACCGTCCTTTATTGTCTCGTTGCCCTAGTTGTCCGCCAAGTACGAAGTTAGACGCATCGGTTTCTACTTCAAAGGGTTTTAAGAGGTCTATAGTAGCTAGTACTGGTTCTTCTAGGATTTTATTCTTAAGTGTCTTGAATGCTGTGTTAGTTTTATTACTCTACTTAAAAGTGGTGTCTTTCTTAGTAAGTCTTATTAGGGGGATTGTGATCTTGCTAAAGTCGTGTATAAACCTTTAGTAGAAGTTCGTGAATCCTAGGAATCCCCTAACTTCCTTGATGGTAGTTAGTGTAGGCCAATCCTTGACGTCTACCACTTTTAATGGACTTATTTGGACTTATCCTAAGGTGATTTTATATCTAAGAAATTCGACTTTCTATTTATAGAACTGATATTTCTTAGGTTCTACTAATATCTTATTATCTTATAGAATTTATAGTACTTCGTGGACGTATTATTTATATTCCTCAAGGGTATCTAAGTAGATAAGGATGTCGTCTAAGTATACTACATAGATTTATCCTATCTACTTTTATAGGATAAAGTCGATTATTCTCTAGAATATTGCTAGAATATTAGTTAGCCTAAACAGTATAATTAAGTATTTATAATATCCTTATGTGGTTTAGAAGGCGGTTTTATACTCCTCTCCTGGTTTAATATATATTAGATTATATATACCTTTAAGGTCTAGAATAGTGAACTATTTTACTTTACCGATCTTATCTCATAGATCTATAATAAGTAGTAGTAGGTAGTAATCTTTAATTATAATCTCATTTAATTGTCAATAGTCGACGTAGATTCATAACTTCCTGTTTTATTTTCTTATAAATAGGATTAGGTATCCTGCTAGTAATTCTAATAGTCGAATATATCCTTTATATATATTTTCCTATAGATATTCCTTAAGAGTAGTGTCCTCTTCTAGGTTTAAGGAGTATACTTTCTGGAATGTTGGTTCCTTACCGGGCTGGAGTTTGATCTTATGGTCCTAGTGTGAATATTCTGGTAGTCCTATTTCTAGCTCTCCGCTGAATAGCTTACTATACTTTAAGTATTCCTTGGGAATCTCCGTTATACTAGCTTTTAGCTCTTAAGTGATTATATATATTCCTCAAGGCCGGTTATAACTTAGTGAAGGTGCCTTCTTTAGGCCACTCTTCCTGCTATAATCGCACCCTGGTGTATCCTATTAGAGGTGGCCTGTTCTCTAATTGACTCTGGGATTGCTCGCCTATAACCAGGGTAACCCTAAGA
Organism: Lecanicillium saksenae; assembly: GCA_027627215.1. Taxonomy (NCBI): domain Eukaryota; kingdom Fungi; phylum Ascomycota; class Sordariomycetes; order Hypocreales; family Cordycipitaceae; genus Corniculantispora; species Corniculantispora saksenae. Next base: position 19,409 of record JANAKD010000130.1, on the reverse strand, counting down.
TAATATTGTGTGTTAAGATCTTCGTGATATTAAGAGATAAATAATAATTCTAGCCGTGGGTGGAGATAGGAAGTTATGTGGTTTCCTGATCTACTACTTTGTTGTTATATTAAATATTTTCTCCTTTTACGTTTATGAGTCAGTAGGGCTTGTTTTTCTTATACTAAGGCAATTATAATCTATTAATAAGATCTAGTGAGATAAAGTTTCCTTATACTCTACTGTCTATTATTGCCTTAACTTCTATTCTATTGATGAGAATATTGATAATAAGGTATTTGGTGCTGTTGATATTTGTAGTATATAGAGACCGGTTAGATCCCTGTCGAGGAGTCGGTCTTACTGGCAACGATAGTTGTTGTTTCCCGACTAGTCGAGTTCTCTTAGGGTATTAAAGAGAGTTCAGGCTCTCTCCTTTCTTAGTTTATTAGAGCTTTAGCGACAATTAATATATCTGCTGTCTATATTAATCGGGCTTAGGCTAAGCGAGCATTTGACCACTATACTATTTCCGCCCTCTTTATATTATAAGGTTATGGCTTAGATTATATAAGGGTTATTATCCTTAATATAATATAATTTATTATTTTACTTTATAGTAATAAATCCATTAGATTAGGTACTAATTCTCTAGTACCTAAGATTAGTTTCTTTAAGTAGGTTATTATATAGGTTATAACTAGGAAGCCAGTGATAGTCTAGCTTCTTCTAGAGGTATTATACATAATGGTCGAAGGGGCATAAGGCCCATAAAATCATAACGTGGTCCTAATATATAAGTTCTATTTCTAGGTGGTCCTTACTGATGTATAGTGGTTCCTGCCTTTCTTCCAGGCTTGAGAGAAGTATGAGTGGGTCGGTGATATTTATTCCGGCAATTATAACCTATATAAGTTCTCCCTTATTATAAAATCGTCGTCCTATCGGACCGTAGTGGTCTTTAAAACTCCTATCGAGGTTCTAGGAGTCTGATTGTGTCTCAGGTTCCCAGCCCTTATTTATTATTGGGGTTATGGGGACGACGTCGTACGCGTCAGTGAGGTCTAGTTGTATCTAGGGTACCTCGTTATATGCCGGAGGTTGGGTGTTGTGTTCCCAGTCCTCGTCCTCCGAGCTAGTATCGTCGATGGATCGGACGTCGTAGTGCGCGATGTTGACAAAACGGTCAGTATCCGAGACATATTCTTCGCTATTTGCTATACTGATGTTTCGAGTAGGCAACTTCTTGTAGTTAACTGTACTAACATTCTATCCTTTATTCATGGGTTTCTAGGTGTTCTTTCTTAGTGTCTTGTATTTATTCGCCATATGTCCTGGTTTTCTGTAGTTATAGTACTTAAAGGGTTTCTTATTTACTATATCAAGCTCCATAGGTCTAGAGTGGTAGCCCTAAGAGGTATTGCCCTTTTATAGCTTACTACTATTAGGTTTATTAAATTTTCTAAAGCTTCTACCACTACTTTATCCTCCTTTCTCTTACTTATACTTATATAGACAGTTATCTACTTTAATAACTAGTTCTATAAAATCATCAAATAGTGGTGGTTAGTCATCATAGTAAATATTGTCTTTAAGTTCTTCTTTAAGTCCTCTATAGAAGAGCTCTATCCTAGGTTTATTTCCCTAATCGCCGAGTTTAGCTATAATTCGTTTAAACTCTCTGGTATAGTAGGCCGCAGATCTAGTCTATCTAAGGCTGGTGAGTTATTGGACGGCGAGCTTATACTCATTAGGGTTGCCGAATGCGCTCGAAAGTCGATCTTCGAATATGTTGTAGTCCGAGAACATATAGACCGTTTCAATATCAGCCTCAACCCCGTACTCAAGGTATTGGCATAGCGTCAATTCCCACTATTCCAGTGCTTTCCCTTAGAGGAACCCTCTAATAGTTATTATCTTTATCTTAGGGGTCTTAAGGGTCTTAGAATTGGCCTTAAGGTAGGCCCTTACCTATATAAGGAAGGTTCGTATATTACCCTTATGGCTATTATATAGTTCTGGTTTAGGGAACTTAGGTATAGTGATGGGGACTTCTTCTAATTCATCTATATCTTCCCTAAGGGATTTGGTGGTCGTCTTCAGAGTCTCCTGCGCGGCAAGGAGAGCGTCATTCTACTCTCAAAGGCACTTAACCTCTTTGACTAACTGCGCAATAATGTCGGCAGTATTATGGTTTCCGTTATTAGACGATATCTTAGTTAGCTGCTTAAGGTTTTAAGGTAACTTACTGAATAGGATTAATTAAAATATAATAGTGGCTTATTTTTAAGTCATAGAAGAGTCTATTTCTTAGGAAGTAAGTTAGGTTAAATAGCTATAGGGTAGCTATAAGTAGTTCATAGTAGTATTATAGTATGTAAGTCTATTAAGAGATTACTCTTAATAGTAGAGCTATTACTTAGATTGATTAATAGAGATCTAGACTATCCTTATACTATAGAACTACTTTACCCTTAAATACTCGTCTATCTCTCTATTATAGTCCTAGACTCACCTTAGATCACCAGTGATCTAAGTGATCCGATATTGTAGATACTACGCTAGATCACTGCTGGCTCACCATGATCCATGGTGATCCAGTCACGTGACTCCGCGTCCTAATCGGGCGACCTACAGCTCCTCTACCTGGCCGCTTCCTTGGGCCGCTCCTCCGAGTGCCTCATGTTTCTTCGTTTGTAACAAGTAGGTAGTTAAAATAATAAAAAATTAAGATAATTATAAAAGGCAGGTAGTAAAGGAATATATATAGTATATATATATTATATTAGATTAAGAATAAAAGGCGGTAAAGAAATAAAACTAAGTTATCTACAAAGGGTAGGTGGTAGAGTAAGCCAGTATATCTATAAAGGGCAGGCGGTAGAGTTTTAAAAGGGGAGTACTTACCTAAGACTAGCAGGTAGTAGATAGAAAATAAGATACCACTAAATATAGTAGGCAGTAAAGAAAATCAGTATTATAATATAGTGCTAAATATAGTAGGTGGTACACAAGCTTAATTAGAAAAGGCAGGCGGTAAATATAATAATAAAGTCAAAACAAGAAGGCGGTAAAAAGTATATCTATAAAGAGTAGGTAGTAAAAGAGTATATCTATAAAGAGTAGGCGGTAAAAGAGCATATCTATAAAGAGTAGGCGGTGGAGTTAAGGGGCTGCTCAGGTGGTGTATATAGCGACGGCATTCCTAAAACAGCAGGCGGTAAAAGCATCAACAAGAAGATATAACATTCCAATAAAACGGCGGTTATAAATTTCAAACACAATATGTAGGGTTGACACTACAACAGTAATAGTAGTGAGCGAAGCCAGTAGTAAGCGCTAAAAATCATAGAACCGAGCTAACGGGTATGGGAACGAAAGGCGGTATATAGCGATAGAGTTATACTACTAAAACGGGAAGGCGGTCAGTGGATGTAAAAGTTAATGCCTAAATTCACACAGTGACATGGGGAATATTCCACTAGGCAGGTGGGTTTTACCTACCAAATCCGGCGGCATTTGCCCACAGAAGAACATTATAGTAGTAATATTAATTAAGTCCTAGTCATTAAAGTAGCTAACTTATTTTATATCTTTTACCTATACTAAATCTTAATTAATACTCTCTTCTATATCTCCTTACTAAAGATATTATATATTATCTACCTTAAGCCTATTTTAACTCTTATCTAGTAATATCTCTAGCTAGCTATAGTTCAGTTTTATTATATATTTAGAATTATATTAACCCTCTATATTATAATCTATATATCATAGTGGCACGTGTTTTTTATTATTACCCACTTTAGTTATAATCTAGTATTTCATATATTATCCTAGCTTCTATATTTAAAGATATATATACTAAAATATAGTCTCCTATTATATGTAATTAGCTGTTTAGATATGTGTGGCTATATTACTTAATATGATAGTAAGAAATTAATATTAATAGTAACTAAACCTACTTTATATATTAAGCTTAATAATTAGCCTACTTTTATTTATTAGTATTATTATATCTTATAGGTTATTAGATAGTACTTTATTATAATAATCTTATATATCTTAAATAATATTACTAGTAAGTTTATAGATATATTAAAAGTGTAATTTGGCGTTTAGACCTCCTTATATGGCCGCGCGATATAGCTTATAGATTAGAACCTGAAATTCCAAGTTTTAGATAAGAATATTATTAATTATATATTATAATATCTTTAGCTAGTCATAATAACTACCTATATTATAATATATATAATATAGATCTATAATTATAATAAGAAGTAGGTTATATACTAATGTAGTTTATAAGTAAGTAGGCCACCTAAGTAAGTAGGCTACCTTCCTAGACCTTATAATATAAAATATCTTATAATAAAATAAAATAAAACCTAAGTAATAAAAATTAATTAGAATCCTCTAAAGAAGTGATTTCTATTACTTTTTTATATATTCTTATATTATAGCTAATTTCACCGCAATTACCACATCGCCGATAGCGCGGTTCGGCCTGCATTAATAGACCCGGACTTCTAGACTCATTACGTCTTTTCTTTACCTTCCCTTATAATTAAGTAACTAAAATTTTACTATTTACTAGAGTAAGAGATCCTCTAGTCTATATATATTTTTTTTTATATAGTGGTATTAGGAAAGTTATTTATTTACTACCTCTAGTTCTTTAATTTAGTCTTATATTATTACTATCTAATATAATACTTTAGTTATATACTTTAATAATTAAGAGATATTTATAATAATTTTACTTAAAGAGCTACTCTAATAAATTCTTATTCTTTTCTTAATATATTCTATTTAACTTAAGGCTTTTATTAGGTTATTAGATATTTTTAGAAGCTAAGGAAGTTCTTAACTATCTAATATCCTAAAAGGTAATAGAGTTTATAACTTTATATTAAGCTATAAAATTATATATTCTAGATTAAAAGGATAAATTCCAGCTCCTTAAAAACCTCTAAGGATATTTAATTCAGTTATAAAAGCTTTATATACCAAATAAACTATAAGAAAAAATTCCTCCTTAGTAATATAGGTGACCTTAATATATATTAGATTATTAATTATATCTTTATATATATATTTTAATAACTGAAAATAGGTAATATCTAATAGTTAAAGTATATATAATAAATAAGTAGGTATATATAATATAATTATATTATTTACCTTATAATATAGTTTAAAATCTACTAAATAGTGGCTTTTATACTTATTTAATATTAATAGCCTATATTTACTAATTCTTTTTATCTTTATATATTAATTAAAATACTAAAGTTATTTTAAGCTCTTTTTATTTATAGTCTAACTATTTTTAGTAATAGAAATAGCCTAGTTATAAGGTAAAGGGCTGTTTTTATACCATAAGGAGAGGTGGGTTTTACCAGCAACAATAATAAACAAAGGAATAACAACACTAGCTATACTAATATATTCTATTATTATTACCTAGGTGTGATTTCCTTATTATATTTTTCGACCCTTTTAATGTTTTTCTATACTTATAATAACTAATTTAACTAATATTATACCTATTATAAAGCCTATTTTATTAAAGTTATAAATTTCCTCTTATTATATATTATATTTTGTAATTATATTTTCTATAAGCTAAAATTAGTCTCTATATACCTTTAGATCTTTATATTAGACTCTTTAATAGTTAATTTAATATAATAAATATATAATAAGTTCTAGGTATCGCCTAATAAAGTTTATAACCTAGTACCTCCTAACTAAAATATTATATTTAAGCTCTAATAAGCGGTTAACTATAGCTTCTATATCACACAAGTAAGATAGCTAAGATCTTATATCTAGGTTAAGAATATATTTACTTAGAAGTTCTTCTTTATTATTTATTAATTTTTAGCTTTTTAATATTATCTTAGCCTTACTTAGTTAATTTTATTAATAATATATTAGTGTTATTTAGGATATATTATAGATATATATAGTATTTTAGATAGATAGTTTAAGGTCTTTTTTTAAAATATTAAGAGTATTAATAATATCTTTTTTATTTAAAGATAAAACCATTTTATTTAGTTAAGTTATTAAAGTTTAAAGGTACTTAATTAAAATTTAATATAAACTAGCCTACTCACTTAAGTAGCCCGCTCACTTATAAACTATATTAGTTAAAATATAAGTACTTTATTAATATACTTATTTCCATATTATATTATACTAGTATAGTTAGCTAATAGGCTTATACTATAAACCTTAAACCTAATTTTTCATGTAGGTTAAGTTAAACTATAGTATTAATTATAACCCGCCGCCAAATGTTAATAATTTAAATGTCAACATACGGACTAGGCTAGCTAAACTGCACCTATCTTTAACATTTAATAACCTATAAATAATACCTAAGGGTTCCCTCCTTTATTTCCTCCTCTAGATATACTATATAGTTATTATATATAATTATACTTAATATACTATTATATATCTTATAGGTAACTTTATTTATAAATAACCTAATTACTAACTATTAATATTAACTAGTTTATATAAATATATTTATTTATACCTAGTTATTCTTTTTAATAAAATTCACCCTAGGCTTTATCTAGACTAGCTGTCTATTATAAATAATAACTAAGTCTATAACTTTGCCTTTTTATCTTACCCCCTATCCTATTTATTAAATAAAGTCTATTAGTCTATATAACTACTTAATATAGATTACAGTAATAATCCTAAGTATATTAATCCCTATACTAAGCCCTATTATAACAACAATCTATTAATACCCCCACCCACTAGCCTATACCGCCTAGGTAACGGTATATGCCTTATCTACTATACCGTTGTGGTGGAATAAGCAACCGATCTCCTCCACCAGCGCCTTATACTACGCCTTAGACCGGTAGTATATAACGCCTTTCTCGCCTTATAATATTATCTCTATGAATTTATATACTAGTTATATTATCTTCACCTTAACCACACCACTCCTCCACTCTACCTTCTTGATATAATACTAGTAGTTCTTCTTTATTATATAGTCTTATATAATACTAGCTGTCTCTATAAGCATTTCACGCCGGAACTAGCTTTTAAATACCACAGGCAGTATCGCCGAAAGTAATACTATAAGGCACTCAAACCAGTACAACCCTATAAGTGTAATAAGTTTAATATAATACCTTATATCTATAATAATAATATGGTATTTATTAATAAAAATATATTATAAGAGTTTATTACCTTAGAGCTTATCTATATATATTAAAAATAGCTTATTAGATATTATATTAGTACTAATAACTATAAGTTATACTATATATAAGATACTTTCCCTCTATAGATTAGTACTAAGATTAAACCAGATTATATTAATACTAAATATATTTACTTATTCTACTAGATTATTAATTAATATTATAAATAGTATAACTATAATATTAGTACTACCCTTATAAAATATAACTAATAATATAAATAAAATACTCTTCCTAGCCTTAATAAATAATATATAGATTACCACTATATTATCTTATAGCCTTAAGATTATCTTTATAGCCTCCTTCTAGCTTAGAGACTTCTATATCACTTATTAGCTAAGAAGCCACTATAACCCTTATACTATCTCCTTCTTTTACTCTTTTAGTAAAACCTTATCTTTAATAGATACTAGCCCTAGCCTTAACTTCTTATTTAGTCCTTTTTACCTATCTTAACTAGTAGAATACTTCTATATAACTATAATAGAGTGGCTTATATTTTATCTATTTACCTAGCCACCCCTTCCTTACTTAAGAAACTAATATTATAATCGGCTTATACCTTAATATAATATAATTATCTCCAGCTATAATTGCCTAATAAACCCAACCTACACTATATAGTACTATTAGGCTATTATTATAAAATAGGTACTTTATAAGTCCTATATAATATTCTAGCTATTAGATGTATTTATAATCTCGCCTATTAATAGGTCTATATCTATATCCTCCTCCTCCTCGGCCTTACCTACAGCCTACTCCGCCTTCCTCTCTATAATACCCTAAATCTCTTATCCTATAGTAATTACCACCATTTAATAGTAAGCTAATATTAACTATACCTTAACCTTAGCTTATATCTTATTAGTAAGTATTATATTAAGCCGCTTTATATCCTATTATATTAAGTGGCTATGGCGCTAAATATACTTTAGATCTATTAGACTAGGCTTAGGTAGCTTAGTATATTAAAATAGTACTTACTTAGCTAGTAAAAGCTATATAATATATACTATTATAATCTAACTTAGCCATTTTAGTAGAAACTAAGTAATCTTATACTTAATACCTTAAATTACTTTTATCTTATTATAGTTTATAATAAAAAAAAGTATATTATTATAAATAAAAATATTTTATATTAACTATTATAAATTATAATATTAAAGTATTATAACCTTAGGCCCTTACCTTAGCTATTTGCCTTATATATATACTATAATAATAAGTACCTCCTAGAAGAGTTATAACTAATATATCTACTTATTAATACCACTATATCTCCAACAGCTTATATATATATCTTAAAGCTAAGTCTTAGTTATAATAATAGCCTTATATAGTCTAGGTTTTAACTAACTATTAATTAAGTTTATAATAAATAACTATCTAGCCCTTTATTATATTATATTATCTAATATTTATTATAGATTAATACTAGCTATAATATACTTTTACTAGCCACTAAATAAGTTATTAATTAGCTTATTTACTTTACTTACTATTAAATATACTATCTTTTAGAAATCCTCTACTAAAATACCCTTATTATTATAATAAATTATCTCCTTATCCTTAGCCTATTATATTAATAACTACCCTTCTACCTTTTATTAATAGCCCTTATTATATACTATCTAGTTAATAATCTTATTTAGTGTTATATATATATCTATATATATCTATTTAGAAAATAACTCCTTAAACTACTTAAGTATAGGTAGTTAAACCTTATAGAGTTCTCTTAGCTTATCTTTAAAAATCAACTTAAGAAAAAAGAGCCTTATTAACTAATAAAGACCGGCGAGAATACCTATATATAATATTATAGTCTAGAAGCTAGCTAGGTTCTTATATATACCTATAGCTATATAAAAGTAAAGTAATATATTATTATATATATAGCCCTTAATTTAAACCTAAATATATAATATAAAAAATAGAAACACAACTTAATTAAATATATTTATAATTAATATATTATCTTATTTATCTATATTACTAGGGTTAACTTCTTATTAAGTAGTCTTTATCTTATCTTCCGCCTTATTTATATAGCTACTATTATAGAGTTAGTAAATGCCTTCACCGACTATAAACATAAGTTGATTATCCTCAGCCTTATATATAATATCTCCTATTAGCGACTATTATTTATCTATAAAGACTATACTAAGCTAGCTAGTAGTCTCTTATTATTTAAGATAATATACCTAAATATAAAAGTATAAAAATTATTACCTAATTAAATTATATTTTTATATAAATAAGTCTATACTAAACTAACTAAATAGTATACTAATAGAAGAAGTAATAGTAATACCTTAAAGCTATTTTAATATTTCTTTAGGTATATAAGGGATATAGAGTTAGTATTAGTATACTTCTTACTTAAATATATCACTTATTCTCTATAGAAGTACTTTTTTATATATAGCTTCCTTACTTGTAACGGTGGCTTATTTCTAAGTCACAGAAGAGTCTGTTTCTTAGGAAGTGAGTCAGGTTGAAGCTACAGGGTAGCACGTAGAGCAGTATCGTAGGCTTGTAAGTCCGTTAAGAGTAGAACTCTCAATAGTAGAACTATTACTTAGATTGATCAATAGAGATCTAGACTATCCTTATGCTATGGAACTACTTCACCCTTAAGTACTCGTCTATCTCTCTATTGTAGTCCTAGACTCACCTTGGATCACCAGTGATCTAAGTGATCTAATGTTGTAGATACTACGCTAGATCACTACTGGCTCACCGTGATCTATGGTGATCCAGTCACGTGACTCCGCGTCCTAATCGGGCGACCTATAGCTCCTCTGCCTAGCCGCTTCCTTAGGCCGCTCCTCTAAGTGCCTTGTATTTCTTTATTTATAATACAATACTCCTCCCTTATTGGTCTTATCCCTAAGGCCATTATAGGTGACCTTGCCTTATTTTATAAGCCTAGGTATAACTTCCTCCTTTTACTATTATACCTTATTATATCTAACCGTGTCTCTAAGCCCTACTTTACTAAAACTGAGTAGTGCTTAAAACTTATAGCCGCTATTAAGGAGTTTAATATTATTATTATGCCTTATTCTTTTTATTATTCCTAGAAGCTCTCCTATAAGATAATAGAGGGCGTTTCTTAGTATAAGGAATATATCTATTGTGGTTATTTTTATAATAGTTCTAGGGTCCCCGTTTCTTCCCTTAATTGAATTATTTCTAAGTCGTAGTACTTATACTGCGAGGAGGCGGAGGCCTCCGTGACCTTATAGTGTCTGTAGTACGAGTCTTTTGAAGTGTTAGCGAAGCTTAAATGCCTTCGCAAATAGAGAGAGTCCTTAGTGACTCGCGGGTCTACTATAGTCAAGCGTGGCCTTTAGTCTCTAGACGAGCTCGACGAGGCTAAGTGGGCCGAATCCGAAGCGGTGGTTGGGGTATAGGCCCTCGGCCACACTGACGTGCTAGACTAGAACGTGATCTTCTCAGGTCTTTTATAGATATTAGAGAAAGAGTTAGATTAGTGGGAAGTTGCTTTTTATACTACTAAAGTAGGTCTAAGCAGTTCTTAAGGTTCTTAACTGGTTCCTAGGTGTTTTTAGAGTTAGGGTATCCTTTCTATTTAATAAAATAATAACGATTTTTATAATTTCCTTATGCTTTAAGTATCTATTTGACTTTATATTCATTTGGTAATTCCACGATAATATCCTCGGTAATAGTGACATTATTAGGTGCTTTTTTAAGTAAGGAAATATAAAAGATTAGATAGATTTTTATTTTATCTAGTAATAATAGTTTATAATTGGTTTCTAATATTTTTTACTTGATAAGGAATAGTCTAAGTTTCTTCTAGTTAAGCTTATTACTAGGTTATTTTATTTTAATGTTTTTATATAAGAGGTAAACTTTATCTCCCCTCTCTATAATTAACGCCGGCAATCTTTTCTTATCTATGTAGTACTTTATATGGTTCTATAAAAATATCTATTCCTATTATAATTCTTTTTATAATTCTATAATTATTGCTACTTATACTGTGGCTGTTAATATATATATATATTATGGTATATGGGTTTTAATAATAAGGTTATACCTATAATTTACTTTAAATGGTAATATTTTAATATTTTTAATTTTAGAGTTATTATATACCTATTGTGTAAGTAATAGCTATTCTACCTAGTCGTCTTACTAGTAGTTGATATAGTATTATAAATATTATTTGAGAATCTGGTTTAAGATTTCAGTTTAGCCATCTATTTATAAGTGGAATATGGTAGAGAGTCTTTATTTGATCTTTATAGTCTTTATAAGGTATTTCTAGAAGTGGGATGTAAATAGCTTATTATAGTCTAATATAAGTGATATAGGTAATCCGTATTATACGACGACTGTTTTAAAGAATATATAGGCAAGTTCTTTAGCATCACTAGATTCCTTATATAGTATATAGTAGGTATACTTTATGAGTTTGTCTACGATAACTAGGATGCTATTATAAATGGCCCCTAATAGTGGTTCTTTAGACGGCGGTAGTTTGATAATAAAGTCTATAGTAACCGTTTACTATGCCCATTCTAGTGGTAGTATTAGTTGTAATTCTCTGTAAGGTGTGTGTTGTCTGGATTTGGCTTTATTGTAGATGTCGTAGTTTTTGATGACTTCTTGTGTTAGTTTTCTGCTGGTAGGGAAATTATATGATTGTTGTAGTCAACTGATAGTTTTCCCTACACCTTAGTATCTATATAGTGGATATTCATATATTTCCTTAACCAGTTTTTCCTAAAGTATACTAGGAATATACTACTAATTATTATATAGGAAGTTGTTACCTTCTTTTTATATAAATGGATTTATTTCCTAATTGTCTAGGTATAGGTTGTTCTTAATTTATATGGTAATGTGCTGTTTTTATTCTTTGTCTGGTTTTACCTACCAGGTTATACTAAGTTCTTAGGTATTAAGTATAAGGTTCCTATCCTTATTTAATATAAATAAGGGATTACTATTTACTTATTACTCTGATTTATAATCCTCTCTTTAGCTAAGTATATTAACTTATCTATTTTCAGATCCTTTCTAATATATAATTTTAAAGTCATAATCGGTGAGGGTTTTATACCATCTAACCTATTATTTATTTAGGTCCTTTATTGTTATAAAAGAGGTGAGATTTTTATAGTCTATATAGACCTTTACCTTATAGTTTGCTCTGATTAGGTAGTGTTTCTATTCTTTAAATGCTTTAATAATTACTATAAGTTCTTTATCCAGTATAGTATATTGTTCTTCTAGTCTATGGAGCTTTTTCGAGAAGAAGGCTATAGGGTATAACCGTCCTTTATCATCTTATTACCCTAGTTATCCACCAAGTACGAAGTTAGACACATTGGTTTCTACTTTAAAGGGTTTTAAGAGGTCTATGGTGGCTAGTACTAGTTCTTCTAGGATTTTATTCTTAAGTGTCTTAAATACTATATTAGCTTTATTACTTTACTTAAAAGTAATGTCTTTCTTAGTAAGTCCTATTAGGGGGATTATAATCTTACTAAAGTTATATATAAACCTTTAGTAGAAGTTTGTAAATCCTAGGAATCCCCTAACTTCCTTAATGGTAGTTAGTATAGGCTAATCCTTAATATCTACCACTTTTAATAGACTTATTTAGACTTGTCCTAAGGTGATTTTATATCTAAGAAATTTGACTTTCTATTTATAAAACTAATATTTCTTAGGTTCTACTAATATCTTATTATCTTATAGAATTTATAGTATTTTGTAGATGTATTATTTATATTCCTTAAGGGTATCTAAGTAGATAAGGATGTCGTCTAAGTATACTATATAGATTCATCCTATCTGCTTTTATAGGATAAAGTCGATTATTCTCTAGAATATTACTGGAGTGTTGGTCAGCCTAAATGGTATAACTAAGTATTTATAATATCCTTATGTAGTTTAGAAGGCGGTTTTATACTCCTCTCCTAGTTTAATGTATATTAGATTATATATACCTTTAAGGTCTAGAGTGGTAAACCATTTTACTTTACCGATCTTATCTCATAGATCCACAACAAGTAGTAGTGGGTAGTGATCTTTAATTATAATCTTATTTAATTATCAGTAGTCGACATAGATTTATAACTTCCTATTTTATTTTCTTATAAATAGGATTAAGTATCCTATTGGTAATTCTAATGGTCGAATATATCCTTTATATATATTTTCCTATAGATATTCCTTAAGAGTAGTGTCCTCTTCTAGGTTTAAAAAGTATACTTTCTAGAATATCGGTTCCTTATTAGGCTAGAGTTTAATCTTATAGTCCTAGCGTGAATATTCCAGTAGTCTTATTTCTAGCTCTCCACTAAATAGCTTACTATACTTTAAGTATTCCTCAAGAATCTCCATTATACTAGCTTTTAGCTCTTAGGCGATTATATATATTCCTTAAGGTCGGTCATAACTTGGTGAAGGTGCCTTCTTTAGGCCGCTCTTCCTACTATAGTTATATCCTAGTATATCCTATTAGAGGTGGCCTGTTCTTTAATTAACTCTAGGATTACTCGCCTACAACCAGGGTAACCTTAAAATAACATTATATATTAAGATCTTTATAATATTAAGAGATAAATAATAATTCTAGCCATAAGTAGAGATAGGAAGTTATGTGGTTTCCTAATCCACTACTCCATTACTATACTAAATATTTTCTCCTTCCACGTTCATAAGTCAATAGGGCTTATTTTTCTTATACCAAGGTAATTATAATCTATTAATAAGATCTAGTGAGATAAAGTTTCCTTATACTCTACTATCTATTATTGCCTTGACTTCTATTCTATTAATAAGAATATTAATAATAAGGTATTCGGTACTGCCAACGTTTATAGCACATAGAGACCGGTCAGATCCCCGTCAAGGAGTCGGTCTTACTGGTAACGACAGTTATCATTTCCCGACTAGTCGAGTTCTCTTAGGGTATTAAAGAGAGTTTAGGCTCTCTCCTTTCTTAGTTTATTAGAACTTCAGTGATAATTAGTATGTCTACTATCTATATTAATTGGGCTTAGGCTAAGTGAGCGTTTAACCACTATACTATTTCCACCCTCTTTATATTATAAGGTTATAGCTTAGATCATATAGGGGTTATTATCCTTAATATAGTATAATTTATTATTTTACTTTATAGTAATAAATCTATTAGATTAGGTATTAATTCTCTAGTGCCTAAGATTGGTTTCTTTAAGTAGGTTATTATGTAGGTTATAACTAGGAAGCCAGCGATAATCTAGCTTCTTCTAGAGGTATCACATATAATAGTTAAAGGGGTATAAGGCTTATAAAATTATAGTGTGGTCTTAATATATAAGTTCTATTTCTAAGTAGTCCTTACTGATATATAGCGGTTCCTGCCTTTCTTCTAGGCTTAAGAGAAGTATAAGTGGGTCGGTGATATTTATTCTAGCAATTATGACCTATATAAGTTCTCCCTTATTATAAAATCGTCATCCTATCAGACCATAGTGGTCTTTAAAACTCCTATTAAGGTCCTAGGAGTCTAATTATGTCTTAGGTTCCTAGCCCTTATTTATTGTTAGGGTTATAAGGACGACGTCATACGCGTCAGTAAGGTCTAGTTATATCTAGGGTACCTTATTATATGCTGGAGGTTAGGTGTCGTGTTCCCAGTCCTTGTCCTCTAAGCTAGTATTATCAATAGATTAGATATTATAGTATGCGATATTAATAAAATGGTTAGTATCTAAGACATATTCTTCACTATTTACTATACTGATATTTTAAGTAGGTAACTTTTTATAGTTAGCTATACTAATATTCTGTCCTTTATTTACGGGTTTCCAGGTGTTCTTCCTTAGTGCCTTATATTTATTCGCCATGTGTCCGGGTTTTCCGCAGTTATAGCACTTAAAGGGTTTCTTATTTGCTATATTAAGCTCTATAGGTCTAGAGTGGTAGCCCTAAGAGGTATTACCCTTATATAACTTACTACTATTAGGTTTATTGAATTTTCTAAAGCTTCTACCACTACTTTATCCTCCTTTCTCTTACTTGCGCTTATATAGATAGTTATCTACTTTAATGACTAGTTCTATAAAATTGTCAAATAGTGGTGGTCGGTCATTATAGTAAATATCGTCCTTAAGTTCTTTTTTAAGTCCTTTATAGAAGAGCTTTATCTTAGGTTTATTTCCCTAATCACCGAGTTTAGCTATAATTTATTTAAACTCCCTAGTATAGTAGGCTGCGGATCTAGTCTATCTAAGGCTAGTAAGTTATTAGACGGCGAGCTTATACTTGTTAGGGTTATTAAATACACTTAAAAGTCGATCTTCAAATATGTTATAGTCTGAGAATATATAGACCATTTTAATATTAGCCTCGACCCTATACTTAAGGTATTAGTGTAGCGTCAGTTCCCACCATTCTAGTACTTTCCCTTAGAGGAACCCTCTAATAGTCATTATCTTTATCTTAGGGGTCTTAAGGGTCTTGGAATTAGCCCTGAGGTAGGCCCTTGCCTGCGTGAGGAAGGTTCGCACATCACCCTTATGGCTGTCATATAGTTCCAGTTTAGGGAACTTAGGTATGGTGATAGGGACCTCTTCTAATTCGTCTATATCTTCTTTAAGGGATTTAGTGGTCGTCTTTAGAGTCTCCTACGCGGCGAGGAGAGTGTCATTCTACTCTTAAAGGCACTTAACCTCTTTGACTAACTGCGTGATAGTGTCGGTAGTATTATGGTTTCTATTATTAGACGATATCTTAATTAGCTACTTAAGGTTTTAAGGTAACTCACTAAATAAGATTAATTAAAATATAATAGTGGCTTATTTCTAAGTTATAGAAGAGTCTATTTCTTAGGAAGTGAGTTAGGTTAAAGCTATAGGGTAGTATATAGAGTAGTATTATAGGCTTATAAGTCCGTTAAGAGTAGAACTCTTAATAGTAGAACTATTACTTAAATTGATTAATAGAGATCTAAACTATCCTTATACTATGGAACTACTTCACCCTTAAGTACTCGTCTATCTCTCTATTATAGTCCTGGACTCACCTTGGATCACCAGTGATCCAAGTGATCCGATGTTGTAGATGCTACGCTGGATCACTGCTGGCTCACCGTGATCCATGGTGATCCAGTCACGTGACTCCGCGTCCTAATCGGGCGACCTGCAGCTCCTCTGCCTGGCCGCTTCCTTGGGCCGCTCCTCCGAGTGCCTCGTGTTTCTTCGTTTATAACATTACTCTTATCTTCCTAGTTAGGCTCAGTCTTTTATACCTAACTTCTAAGCTAATCTATCACTTTAGTAATATTAATTAAGTCCTAGTCACTAAAGTGGCTGACCTATTTTATATCTTTTACCTATACTGAATCTCAGTTAATACTCTCTTCTATATCTCCTTACTAAAGACACTATATATTATTTGCCTTAAGCCTATTCTAACTTTTATCTAGTAATATCTCCAGCTGGCTGTAGTTCAGTTCTATTATATATTTAGAATTATATCGACCCTTTATATTATAATTTATATATTATAGTAATATATATCTTTTATTATTACCCACTTTAATTATAATCTAGTATTTTATATATTATCCTAGCTTCTATATTTAAAAATATATATATTAAAATATAGTCTCCTATTATATATAATTAGCTATTTAGATATATATAACTATATTACTTAATATAATAATAAGAAATTAATATTAATAGCAGCTAAACCTACTCTATATATTAAGCTCGGTAATTAGCCTACTTCTATTTATTAGTATTATTATATCTTATAGTTTACTAAATAGTACTTTACTATAATAATCTTATATATCCTAAATAATATTACTAATGAGTTTATAGATATATTAAAAGTATAATTTAGTATTTAGACCTCCTTATATAACTATATAATATAGCTTATAGATTAAAACCTAAAATTCCAAGTTTTAGATAAGAATATTATTAATTATATATTATAATATCTTTAGCTGGTTATAATAATTACTTATATTATAATATATATAATATAGATCTATAATTATAGTAAAAAGTAAGTTATATACTAGCTAAAATATAAGTACTTTATTAATATACTTATTTTTATATTATATTATATTAATATAGTCGGCTAATAGGCTTATACTATAAACCTTAAACCTAATTTTTTATATAGGTTAAGTTAAACTATAGTGCTAATTATAACCCGCCGCCGAATGTCAATGATTTAAACGTCAACGTATAGACCAGGCTAGCCAAACTACACCTATCTTTAACGTTTAATAACCTGTAAATAATGCCTAGGGCTAGGTAAGCCAGACAAGGTACCTAGGGGTATTAGTGTCTTAAACTTTATATCAAGCTTTAAAAGAACTGAATCTAGGTTATAAGGAATAAGCCCTATACCTTAAAAGCCTCCTTAGATATTTGTTATAATAATTACTTTAAAAAATGCGGTGGTAATTACTATGAAAAATTCCTCCTTTAAGATATGTGTTATACCTGCTTATATCTTTTCTTTAATTTCTCGACTATAGGCTTTTTTAAGTGGCCTAAAACAGCTAATATTAAGAGGTTAAAGTATATAAGATGAATAAGGAGGCATATAGAGCGGAATAATATTCTTTTCCTTATAAAACGCATTAAATTCGAGAGACTGGTGGCTTTTATAGCTATCTAGTACTAGTAGCCGATATTTACCAGCTCGATATGGTAAAGTGTATTGCTTAAAATGCTGAATCCATTCTATGCCAATTTCGTTTGTTGTCCAGCCATTTTAAGATATTGTGATGACCTAGTTAGGTGGTAGAGTGCTATCTTAGTACTAGCTTAAGAGGTAATACTAGCCAGAAACAACAACTAGCAGCGGGATATAAAAACCGGTTATACTAACGCCTTAAATAATAGTTACTTATTTACAATTACCAGGCTATATTAATTTTATATTTAAAACCCTTTTAGAGCTTATTATAACTATACTAGCTAAGATAATACCTATCTAAAAGCCAGTCTTATTAAAGTTATAAATATTATTATTAAGAATTTTATACTTTATAATTATATTTCACACTAGTAAAAACCACATGTTTATTGCAACTGGATTTTTATATAGGGCTCTCTTATAGTTATATCTCCGCAATTAACGCGTTTTAAGCTCTTTATATTGCGTAATAAAGTGATATGGCCAGTTGATTTTAATAGGGGGGGCGCCATGTACTTAAAGAAGAAGGTTCGCCATAGCTCCAATACTGCTGATCTGAGGGGAGTAAGATTAAGAGTCTAGGTTAATAATCCGCTTAATAATTACCTACTCTTCAATCTTTGTTAAATTCGCAGAATTAGGCGGGCTATCGCGGCGTAGAGTGCCACCCTTTAATACGCGACCTAAGGTCACTCGGCTCACATTATAGAACTTAGCAGCGCGTTAAATACTTAAAGAATGGTCTTTTTCCATAGCCTATAGGGCAAGGTTTAAATCTTTATCTTTGCATGGTGTCTCCATTGTTATTATTGTTATAATTATGATAGAAGAGAGGGATAGAGTTTATAGCTATAAGGTGGCCCACTCAGTGGTATAGCCTACTTAGTGGTAAAGTATATTAATTAAAGTATTTTTAAAATAATATTATATATTAAGATCTTTATAATATTAAAAGATAATTAGTAATTTTAATTACTAATAGAAATAAGAAGTTATATAGTTTTTAATTTACTATTCTTTTATTATATTATATATTTTCTCCTTTTATATTTATAAACTAATAAGGCTTATTCTTTTTATATTAAGGTAATTTTAATTTATTAATAAGATTTAATAAAATAAAGTTTCTTTATATTCCACTATTTATTATTATTTTAACTTGAATTCCTTTAATAAAGAGGTTAATTATAAGATATATAATATTATTAATATTTATAATATATAAAGACCTATTAGATTTTTATTAATAAGTTAGTCTTATTAATAATAATAATTATTATTTTTTAATTAATTAAGTTCTTTTAGATTATTAAAGAAAGTATAAACTCTCTCCTTTTTTAGTTATTAAAGCTTTAATAATAATTAAATTATCTACTATCTATATTAATTAGGCTTAGACTAAATAAGTATCTTATTATTATACTATTTCTACCCTCCTTATATTATAAGGTTATAACTTAA
>JANAKD010000013.1:0-84772 GCA_027627215.1 Lecanicillium saksenae | reverse complement strand
ATCATTATCCTATTAGACTATAGTGGTCTTTAAAACTTTTATTAAGTTCCTAGGGGTCTAGTTATATTTATAGTATATTAGCTTTAGGTACTAGAGGTTAGGTACTATGTTCCCAGTCTTTATCCTCTGAGCTAGTATTATTGATGGATTAAATATTATAGTGTGTAATATTAATAAAGTAGTTAGTATCTAAGATATATTCTTTACTATTTATTATACTAATATTTTAGATAAGTAACTTTTTATAATTAGCTACACTAATATTCCATCCTTTACTTACTAGTTTCTAAGTATTTTTTCTTAGTACTTTATATTTATTTACTATATGGCTTAGCTTCTTATAGTTATAGTATTTAAAGGTTTTCTTATTTATAATATTAAGTTCTATAGGTCTAGAGTAATAGCCTTAAGAGGTATTACCTTTATATAACTTATTACTATTAGGTTTATTAAATTTTCTAAAGCTTCTACTACTACTCTATCCTCCTTTTNCCTACTTATACTTATATAAACAGTTATCTACTTTAATAACTAATTCTATAAAATCATTAAATAGTGGTGGTTAGTTATTATAGTAAATATTATCTTTAAGTTCTTCTTTAAGTCCTTTATAGAAGAGCTTTATCTTAGGTTTATTTCCCTAATCACTAAGCTTAGCTATAATTTATTTAAACTCCCTAGTATAGTAGGCTGTAGATTTAGTCTATTTAAGGCTAGTAAGTTATTAAATAATAAGCTTATATTTATTAAGATTACTAAATATACTTAATAGTTAGTCCTTAAATATATTATAATTTAAGAATATATAGACTATTTTAATATTAGCCTTAACTCTATACTTAAGGTATTAATATAGTATTAGCTCTTATTATTTTAATACCTTTCCTTAAAGGAACCCTTTAATAGTTATTATCTTTATTTTAAGGGTTTTAAGAGTCTTAGAATTAACTCTAAGATAGGCCCTTACTTATATAAGGAAGGTTTATATATCGCCCTTATAGCCATTAAAAGGTTCCAGCTTAGGGAATTTAGGTATAGTAATAGGAGTATCTTCTAACTTATTTATATCCTTTTTAAGGGATTTAGTGGTTATTTTTAGTATTTCCTATATAGTAATAAGAGTATTATTCTATTCTTAAAGGCATTTAACCTCCTTAACTAACTATATAATAATATTAATAGTATTATAATTTCCATTATTAGACGACATCTTAATTAACTACTTAAGGTTTTAAGGTAACTTACTAAATAGGATTAATTAAAATATAATAATAACTTATTTATAAATTAAAAAAACTCTATAATAATATAATAATTTAAATTAAATATATTAATAACTTAATTAAATAACTACTATAAGTATTATAAAGCTAAAGAAGAAGAAGAAAAAGGAGAAAGAAGAGCTTAAGGAGCTCCGCTCCTAAGCTCGTCTAATATAATTTCACTTGCTGACGGACCCTGGCCACGATGGCCGGGATCACGGCAAGAGTGCCGACCGAGCTTCTTCCGGGCTTAGCCTGTTATAGTATTAATATATAAAAAAAAATAGTTATAAATAAGAGGATCTTTTACTCTAGGGGCTAGTAAAAATTTAATTACTTAATTATAAAAAAAGGGTAAAAGAAAATATAATTAGTCTAAAATTCCTAATCTATTAATATAATATAAGTGTTACAAACGCTGTACAAGGGGACGCTACTGCGTGACCGCGGGGCTGAGCCGACCCTATGGGCAAGGCTCAGCGCGACCCTAATTAAGACGCGAGGTCACGTGACTTGACCTAGATCGATGGCTTGAGGCTTTGAGCCAGCGAGCCCTGAAGAGGATCGAGAGGATCTATCGTCGAGCTGATAGATCTAGGTTCTATAATAGAGAGATAGACAGGTACTTAAGGGTGAAGTAGTTTTATAGTATAGGATAGTCTAGATCTCTATTGATTAATCTAAGTAATAGTTCTACTATTGAGAGTTAATCTCTTAACGGACTTACACGCTATGATACTACTGTGAACTGCTTATAGCTACCCTGTAGCTGTTTAACTTGACTCACTTCCTAAGAAATAGACTCCTTTGTGACTTAGAAATAAGCCACCGTTATAATAAGTTATATTACTAGTATTATAGAAAATATAGTGAAATTAGCTATAATTCTAGAATATATAAAAAGCAGATAGAAATTACTTTTTTAGAGGATTCTAAGTAGTTTTTATTATTTAGATTTTAATTTATTTTATTTTTATTATTTATATACTATAGGGTCAGGGAAGGTGGCCTACTTACCTGTGTGGCCCACTTACCCATAAACTATATTATATTATTATCTATATATTACTTTTTTTTTCTCTTATAGCCTCTTCTATAATAAAATAGTATATTGTATTTTAACTAAATCTTAGGTGTTTTCTGCCTAGACCCACTTTTTTCTGCTACACATTCTAACTAAATAAAGTCCTGTGTTTACGCCGCATACTAGATAGCCTTAAGTAACTATAAGGTCTTAATATTAATAATAACAGCTATAAATAATACCTAGGGCTACTAATTTTCTTAATAGGATTTAGTATATCTTATTGCTAATTTAGTAATAGGCTACTTAAAGTAAAGGAAGAAGAAAAACTAGTTTAAGATATCTTACTTATTAAGATAATAATACCTTAGACTACTTATAAAAGAATTTATAATATAACTCTTAGAGTAAATAAACTATTCTTAGTAGTTAAATATAAAAGTATAACTTGTGATTTATTTTTTATACACGAGTATTATATAAAGATTGTAGTTTAGTAAATAGACCACCTTTTAATAGTAGGCTAAACAGTTCAGGTTTGTGTTGGGATGATTGACGTGAAGCTAGGCAATGTGAACAAGGCTAATTAAATATGGTTCCGCGACTGTCGAATTGGCCTTCATCTTGCGCTGAACGTGTAATGACGTACGCTCCTCTCTGGATTCTTTTGCCAACTTGGAGCCCATGTTGGCATTATCGACAAAATCACTGAAGCGGCACAGAGTCGATAAAGTGAGCGTGGAGCCTACACCAACAAGAATATTAGAGTCGTGGGGCGGGTGGTGGCATACAAATGTCCGGTTGACTTGGGGGATGGTCCAAGGAAACTCACTCGCCTGGATAACGGCTCCCTGAAAGCTCGGTGGCCTCGGCGTACCCGCGCAACTCGGCAACCTCGTCGTCGCTCAGCCCGACGCGCAGCGCCCCCACGTTCTCCTCAAGGTACTTGGTCCTCGCCGTGCCAGGGATAGAGATGAAGTCGTCGCCCTGCGCCGCCACCCACGCCAGGCACACCTGCGCCGGCGTGGCACCGCCGTGCCGCTCGCCGACGGCGCGGATGCGATCCACCAGCGCCGTGATCTTCGGGAAGTTGGCCTCGGAAAACTTGGGCACGCTGGCGCGAAAGTCGCCGGCGCTTAGGTCCGCGTGCGACTTAATGCTGCCTGTGAGCATGCCGCGCGCGACGGGGCTGTACGCGACGATGGCGATGCCGAGCTCGCGGCATGTCTCCAGAATACCGATCTCCGGTAGCTCAATGTCGAGGAAGAGTGGATTGTACTCGACCTGGTATGCGCTAATAGGGTGCACAGCATGGGCACGGCGGATGGTGGCAGCGGAACACTCGGAGAGGCCAAGGTAGCGGATCTTGCCCTCACTAGGAAACTGTCAGTACGACGAGGCGAAACGGACTGGACGGTGGTGCCAACTTACTTCTTCAGCTCAGCCATGGCCTTGATGGTGTGCTCGATTGGGGTCTTGTCATCGACGCGGTGGCAGTAGTACAAGTCAATGGTATCGGTACCTAGCTTCTCTAGGCTCTTGGCGCAGGCCTCCTTGACGTAGGCCGGGTCGTTGTCCAGGACGCGGCCCTGTGGCGTGTGACGCAGGGCAAACTTTGTCGCGAGGAAAATGTCATCGCGCTTGCCCGTCTTCTTAAACCAGGCGCCCACGCGCTCCTCGCTGTTGGTGTAGACGTCAGCCGTATCCCAGAATCTCTCGCCCAGTTCGTAGGCTCGGTCCAGGAAGGCCAGTGCCGTCTCCTCACTCAGATCCTGTTGCTTGTACCAGCCAGCGAACGACATGAGGCCCAGGCCGATGCCGGTGACCTTGGGACCGTTGCGGCCGAGTTGCCTTGTGGGAAGAGACATGGTAATAAAGTAATAAAAAAAAAAGTTGACGTGATGTATGGTTGGTTCTACGACTCGCTTCGATTGATCGCGGAGTAGAGAAGAAACTCGCAATGTTTTAAATCATATCGATTCAACTACGGGCGCTACGTGATTTATATAAGCTGCTTCGCCATACCTGATTACTCAATCAAGGCGGAGAAAACGGCTCATCGTTCTTTTCTTCCGTCTTGATGTCATGAGTGGCGGACTTGTCGATGTTAGTTCGCTACCCATTCTTAAAGCCGAAAGAGTTGCTCCATTCGCCGTTGCGCAAAGCGAGCTGCTCCCAGCGGAGCTCCACCGATACCAGCAAAAAGCTTTCCCCGCACCAGTCCCATCTGCGAGCGAGTAGTCCTCGGCGCGCATAATGGAGATGCTGTTAACCCCGATACAAAGACCGTCAGGGTGGCTTGCTCTCATAAACCGCCTTCTAAACAGCTGCTGACTTGTGTTGCGTTAATATTAGTCCATGTGCTAACATCGCAGTCGGAGCTAACAAGTTATCAGCTATCAACTACACACGAGCGCGCATCAATGCCCTGATGGAACGCGCTGCAACCCACGCCAAGTTTGCTAGTCACCTTCGTCCATGATTTTCTGCGAAATACTATGATCTTCTGTGGGCTGGCAATGTCCAAGCAGGGTGACTGAAGAACCGTGATGCGTTACACGACTATGTGTGGGCTGTTGAGGCTGGCTTGAGAGCGGTCATACGAGTACGTTGGCTTGGATGCCAAGTACGCAAGGCCATGGTGTACTACAGGTCGCAACAGAATGCTGACAATAAAAATCCCTCGGATTTTTTGCTTAGAAAGTGAAATGATACCTGTTTTTTTGCGCCATTCACTTGATCTACCAAGGACAATGGTACAATGTACTGAGTAACTGTTCTGCTCTCTGCTTGGGGCAGCTCGGAACCCCAGCCACCAGCCACGTGGATACAACCATTTGCCAAGGATTTGATCCAGAAAAAGCCACACACCCTCGTCTCATCACCAGCTTCTGTCCGTGAGCAACGTGTATCGACGCGCCAGTCGCCATCGGATAGTAAATTTCCAAACTACTGCAAGTTCGCGCTTAATATGGCCGAGGAAGAAACCAAAAAGGATAAAGATGGTTTCGATGTGGGCGAGTTCTTGTACGTGGTGCTCGCGTTATTTTGACCGCCAATTGGCGGCCTCATAAGCTTGAGCTCAAGACTAACCTTCCCCAGGTCGAAGAATATCAACAAGGGTGAATTGGCCCTGAAACGCGCTGTTGGTCTTGGTGCTCAGCCAAATGCTGTTCCCGTGGGCGAGCCTGTCCACGACGGCGAGCCGCGCCCTGTCGAGATTGGCTGGCATCCGGTCGGCGGCCTCGCCGGCAAGTGGTTCGCCAACAACACAGGCTTGGGCAAGCTGATTACGGAGAAGATCAACAAGTATCCCGATCCAACGCAGCACTGGGCTGTTTTAGTTGGCGACTACGTGCACCAGCTCTGGATGGATGAAAATTTCCATGTTATTTACATCAACGGCAAGATTAACCGCGAGGAGTGGAAGACCTTTAGCGTCGGCCAGACGCGCTTCAACGACGATGCTCTGCGCCGCGCTGGTGAGACTGTTATTGCAGCGATTCGCGAGAAGACACCTGCGTACAATCTCATCTCTAACAACTGTCAGACTTATGCTCTGCAGCTTCTCGACGCGATCAAGGTCGGCGCGCGCAAGGAATTTGGTACTACCCTTGCCGTCTACGATCGCGTCTTTGGGCCGGGAAAGATTGCCGACCTGTTTGACAAAAACCACCAGGCACTATCTGACGGTACTGATTCTGGCGTGAAGCCGCCTACAGAGGGAGATGAGGAAAATACGGTTGGTCTTGCTCAGCAGCTCATGAACGACAATACCGCCCAACTGGATGCTCATGAGCAGATGAACAAGAAGAGCGGCGAGCTCACTCCGCCCCGGGAGGCGGCCGAGGCGCAACAACAGGAGCAGTCACGGGAGCTCGGCAGTGCCTCTCCCAACGGAAATGGCAACGGTGAGAAGAAGGAGAAGAAGAGCAGCGAGGTCAAGAAGCAGATCAAGAACATTTTTAACCGGTTCTCACGAAACAAGTCTTCATGACAGAACCTGACATGAAGCTATGAGCCGTAGCGATGAGCAGGATTGATACCAATTTGATGATTCAATAATATAATTAAATTATCACTCTCAGCGTTGCCATTTTCTCCGCCCCTACCACTCCTGCCGGGTTTGCGGGACAAAGTAAGATGGGGCCAGATGGGGCGTACTGTGGTGGCCCTCAAATCAGGCTGGCCACCGGCAATAAACACCACAACCTGTGGCTGAGAGGGAAGGCTCTCATGAGGCTGAAACCAACTGCATTCATAGAAAAAATGATATTTTCTAAAAGCGATTTCGAAACGAATCGGCAGAGCCCACGGGGCAGGGAGAACGAAGCTCAAATTTGCCCGGTTTACGCATTCTATCCAATTGTGTGCTCAATGTGAGCTGGCGATTAAGTGCTATCCGACTCGTCTGACCGTGGGCAAATAAATCTCCGGTGTGTTTTATGGTAATTACAACTCATATCAGAGATTATTTCAGCGGGCAGGGAACCCCTCCATTGCCAAGCAATGCCTACTGCGAGGGCAAGCGATATCACTGTCGATCAGCGACTCAATGAAGAAACTTGACTAACAAATCGGCAATCAGAATCGGAGACTTAACCAAATAGGAGTCAACCGTCGTTCCTTCAGGAATACTAAGAAATATTGTTTCCGCTTGTGTAAAATAATTTGTTAAACGTCTTACTCAGCGCTACTCACTTGCCTACGCCAAGCTGCCAAATATGTGGTTCGCTAGTCTGAAGGGGACATTCTCAGCTTCTCATCCCTGGGTACCGTAATCGAAGTGAGGTGAGCAACGACGTGCAAATCGACGGTACTGGTGGCTACAATTACAGAATAAATTGAGCTGTAAACCATGGTGGTTTTCATTGAAAAGCGACTGCTAAATCCTATCATGATGTAAACTTCAGGGTGCTGTCAACCAGCGCAGGTTACGTCGAGCTGAAGTGTGATCTGACTAATGAGTGCAGTTGCGAAGACGCTGTTCCTGACCGGGACTACCCATGCAGGTACCAGAACTAAAACAGCAGGTTCCGATGGTTCATTGAATCTAGAACAATCGTCTTGCACCGTTGGGCGATATCATCCAAACTAGTTCTCATTCAACGTTGGACGGCTCCAGTGAAACAGGTCCCTCCCCGGTGCTATCTCCATTGTTTTGCAGTTGATTTGTTGTCAGCTTTTAGTTTTCTGCAGTCTGTTTATGCGAAAGTTTCGGTGCTTTTCTTTCATTTAATACCCATTGGGCAGACCCCGAACGAGGTATTCCTGCCCGGCTTTACAAATGTCTCCTTGAATCTGAGCTCGCATCCTTCTGCGACGCCTCTCATGGTCACCGCTTCTGCTTACTTGTCGGTAAGCCTGTAGTTTTCTCGTCCGAAGTTGAATATATAAAGCTGAAATCCCAACTTATTCTAACACTCCTCACCAGATTATCCAGCCTAGAGCGCTCACTCAGCCAAACTTTGCTACTTTCTCCCCATCTCTCTACCACCATGGTTTCATTCTCTTTCCTCGCCACAGTCACTGCGCTTGCGGCTACTGTTGCCGGCTCTAAGCGTGGATTCGCTGTCAATGACCAAGTTGATATCAGCAAGGGCGGCGAGACGCTGAACGGATTCAAGTCCAAGATCAGCTGGACTTACAACTGGGACAGCACCACGAGTAAGAAACAGCCCTATGCCGAATTTGTTCCTATGCTTTGGGGCACTCAAAGCTACCACACCAACCAGTGGACCAACAATGCCAATCACTGGCTCTCACACGGCTCCCAGCATTTACTTGGCTTCAATGAGCCGGAAAGACCTGACCAGGCTGCCCTCTCCCCTCAAGATGCTGCCAATGCTTGGAGAAAGTACATGAACCCGTTTGCCGGTCGCGCCCGGCTGGGTGCTCCTGCTGTTTCCAATGACGGCTACAACTGGTTGAAAGATTTTCTCGGCAAGTGCCACGACTGTCACATTGATTTCGTCCCTGTCCACTGGTACAATGACCACACACTGGAGAAAGACCTGGAGGGCTGGGTCAACAAGATTTGCTCGCTGGTTGGAAACCGCAAGGTCTGGATAACTGAGGTACGTTGTGCCATTGTTCATCATAAAATAAAATGTTAACTCGTTTTTTAAGTTCAAGGGATTTGGCAACCAGGATCAACAGCGCGCCTTTATGAAGAAGGCACTTCCTTTCCTCGACGGCAAGGCTTGTGTCACTCGTTATGCGTACTTTGGCACCGCAAACAACAACAAAGATATGCTGGTCGGAAATGGCCCAAGATTCTCCCCCCTTGGTTACGACTACGTCTATCACAATTAAATTCCCAAGGCTCAAATATGGCGCCCGGCAAGAGCTCGAAATACCGGCAACCGGTTGGGTCTGAGCTCTGCGCTTCTGTTGCTCTCTCTGCGCCCCTGTTTATATCAGCGCAATTCCCGTTATATTGCTGTACATGCTTTATGGTCTATTTACCTGTACATATTTACTCGTTACGTATATACAAATATCGTACATATTAAGTTCGTCGAATTGACAATACTTCTGCTGAAACGAGTTGCCTGCGCCCGCATCGCCTGATCCTCACAGTACGACATCAGCGTCGACAATGCAAACTTGAGTAAAGACTTTGTGGTAGACTCGGCTCTTCCTTACATTCATGCCCGTACATTGCATTGTGAAGTCGCAAAGTCCCATGAGTAGTGGTTTCAATAGCACCACGTTCCACGTGGCAGTGCGGCCAGTCCACCTTGGAAGCAGCCCTGTTCAGCCCTGTTAGGCCCATGGGCACAGTTGTGGTCTTGTCAATGCATCCCACACTTTCCGTGTATGCGAACAGAGTGCGGCATCTCGGGAAAGTATTAAGCATATGATTACGCATGCGAGTGGCTTTGCCAGCGAACATCAATGGTCAATAAACGGCATGGTAGAAACACCTCCATTTGGCATAGGGCTGTTTGATGGCGCAGCTAGCGCTGGCCACTGTTGAAGTAGGCCCGCAGGAAGTGACAGTTGAGTTCGCCGGCTGGGGCTTGTCCGCGTCACTCAGACAGTGTTGTGTCGTGTCCCAGCGTGGAGTCATCTGTTTTCGAGATTTTGGATGCAAGAATGATCCAGGCCAATCAGTGTAATGTGGGCCGGGCATATCAGCCTGCACAGAGATGGCGACGCCTGTTTCTTACACTGCCAGCAAGTCTTACATCTCACCTGCAGCGCAGGGATTGCCTTGCACGATCTCGCTGGCAGCCATCCGATCATGCGAACAAAGGCATCGCGCTCTCGTGAGAATGCATGCCATTGCGAGATTGACTTTGCCAGCCTCCTGGAAAAGTCACTGCCTCGGGCGAACGGTTGTGAGCGCCAATATGCTTTGTATCCATTTAGTAGGGCTGCTGAGCCACGCTCGTGAGGGACCAGAGGCAGTGTTGGTGGGGGTCTGTCGAGCACCAAGGGCCTGCCTCCGCCACGACGCGAGTAATATCAAGGGGCTCCAGGGGGTTAGTCCTGCGCTAACCAAGTTTGCCGTTGCTAGACAGAGCGAAAGGCGAAAGTTGTCACTTTCAGATCTGACGCGTGCTGGGCCATTTCACCACCACCAGGCTACAATGGCAGATGGCCCGCTCCCCAATTCTCAATTCTGGGCCCGTCACCCACCAGCATTCCCCATGTTCAAGCCGCACAGCAGTTGTGTCGCCATTTTATCGCCCAGATGCGGCATTTCGGCACCACCATTGGAATCAGACAAAAGCAAAGTTGAAGGGCAGGTTCGAACTGGCCCACGTCGACTGCAGGCTGAAGGAGCGGACGATTTGGTTCTAGAAATAAGGCTCGCCGAAGGCCGCATTGGCTGTCGGGTGATTACGTTGCTTTTTCTCTTTCGGATCTTCCTGCATACCTAAGTTACGTATCGACGGCTCTCACATACACCGCCGCCCAATGAAGGACGGCCAAAATGAAAACGACTCAGAGCCTGGCGGGGGTCAGAATCGGTGTTGGGCAAACAGACCATGACTTACGGATGAGGCACATATTACAGGCGGCTCCAATGCCGTTCTAGCCTACATCCTGGGCGTCAAATGTAGCAAGGACGCGTGGACAGTGATCTGCGCTAGCTTGAATAGGTGCTAGTTCCGCAAAAGTCCCCTGCTCATCTATTCAGGCTCGTCGCCCGCTGGGCCTCTTTCGACAAATGAGATTGCCAACCGGCACAACTCTTCCGAGCAGTCTCGCCCCTTCGCCCTGTAGCCAAGCCACGCTTTCGGTTCCATCCGTATCCCAAAGGGCAATCATGGGCCGATTGCCATAATATTATGGGCTCTTGACCAGCGGCTAAGCTCACACACAGCTGCCTATTCCGCACTGGAGGCATGCTCGTATGTCGTTCTGTCCTGGTGTCCACCCCTGCCAGTAGGGCTGTGCTTATTAGGATTACTACTGTGTGTTTGCATTTGTGACACCTGCGTCGAGAATTAATTTGCTGGGGCCAGCCGCTACGACATCAACTGTGGATGTCATTTGCGACCCCTATCTCGTGTAAATATGACGCTCACGCCCATCCTCGGCTTTCTGCCGATTCCCTTTTTTCTTTGATCGTGTTTTCGCCTGACCTCTCTCGTTTCACCATCCTTTTCGATCACCCACCGAGTTCCTTCATCCAAATACGTACTCTCCTTCTCCAACATCCATGTCAACGGGCTCAGCAAACTCTACCAACTAGGCTTTGCCTCACCACCAGGCTCTCGGCTGGCTATCCAGGCTCGAAGCAATCCGAGCCCGACTTGCCCTTCTTCCAACTATTATTTATAATCACGTTTTAATATCTCATCTTCTTTTCTACTCGCGGACAATATGGCTGGTCATCACGGGGGCCAGCATCATGGTCTGCACTTGGGCGAGCTCATCAACGAACTTATCTCCTCGATTGCTCCATTCTCCGGCCTAATCTTAACCGTCACCTGCTGCGTTATTGCTCTTGTCCGACTCTACATTCTCGACCCTTTCATTCCGAAATTATACTCTCGCGAAGCCCTTCGCGATGTATCGACCACTCAAATGCGCAGTTTCACAAACCACCACATTGCAGCGGGTACCAAGATTCTGCTGATTATTCTCTGCGGCTATCCTCTTCTCGCCATCATCTGCGGCAATGCAACGCCCCATACTCCCTACGCCAAAGGTTCTGCTGTTACGCTAGGAGACATGATGATTGTCTCGTCCCAAGTGTTTACGGGCATGTACGTCTTCGAACTGTTCTACCGCGACAAAGTTTCGATCATTAGTTGCGCCCATCACATCGGTGCCATTGTCATCGCCCAGTCTGCAATTGCTATGAGCATCAATTTTGGACACGAGAGGGATGCCGTCTATGAGTTTATTCTCTGCTTTATCTGGGGTACGCACAGCCTTAACCACTTGTTCAGCTTTTGCCCATACTAACGCGCGGCGCAGGTGCCTTTGACGTTGTCGCTGAACTGTGGCCACATCTGGCTATGATCCTTTACCGAGTACATCACGATAATCACGCGCTTTTGTCAAGAATCTTTTATGCGACGGCTATCCTAGAGGTGGTGGGAACCACAACTGAGACGATCATCGTCATGTTTCTCTTTGGCTCCCTTTGGGACAAGTGGTCGATGTCCCTTAAGATTGCGACCCCGTTCCTCCACACCTTATTCTCTGCGGCGCAACTTTGGGGCGTTTGGATTTTCTACAAGATGGGCAAGGACCAAGCGAGGAAGCAAAAAAAGGCTGAGGAGAAGCGCCCTTCATCAGGCGACACAACCGCGACCGAAAGCGTTTAGATCCAGCGACGGCTTTTTTTTTTCTCTTCGAAATGGAGTTTACCATTAGGATGGCTTAATATACATATAGCATTAGCATCTGCACCAGACTTTCCAACCGGAAATTATACATCCAGTTTGGCTGTCTTCTCGAAATGAGAGGGCAAAGGGGCGCAGCAATTCGCCGACAGGAGAGCAAGCAATTGTTTCACTTAATTATAATGGAAGTCATTCATCAGAAGTTCTTACCGCCATGCTCCAATGCTATGTAGTGATTCGCTTTTCTCTCCTGCTGATTGTCCCCCTCCCGGCCAATCGAGCGGCTACACGCCAACGTCAACGTTATTCAGGAGTGCAGGGTAGTGAGACAAGGATATGTCCGTCAACATGGCGGTAGCCCATGGGCAGGCAGTAGTGAGAGGCGACATAGGGGTGTATGAAATAGATATCGTGAAGAATACATTTAAATTAATGTTGCTAAGAGGACAAATATTCTGCGAAGAATTTCTAGAGGTGTGCTCATCTCAACCATAAATTACCTTGATTACGAGGTCCACTTTCTAGCTTGCAAAGACCGTGAAACGCGACACTCTGTTCAAGGACCTAGCAGTGGCAAGCCCCATCGCAACAAGCCTTCGATACATAATTCACGGCAAGCTGGCCCTTAGACACATCATTGCCAGGTTGAGTGGGAACACTGCCGCAGCCGTGACAGCCAAGATCAAGAAGCTGCTGAAGTTGACTGTACGCCTCTTTCGCAGTGCCAGAGGCACCATTCTGATAGAATGCACAGAAGCTCCCCTGAGAACCATGGGAGCATGCAATTTGTTTTATAACGATACGTTAGCTATCGACTTGGCAATTTGTATCTAAACGAAGTTGCAACGCGATTGCACACGCACGTCGGCTTAATCAGGCGCGGAACGGTCCCACGAGCCAAATCAGTGCCGGAACAGTGAATTTGCGACCTAAAACCTTAATGTAGATAAATAAAAGACGCATACGGCCACCATTGAATCTCCTGTCACCCCCGCCCGAGGCTACCAAGTTGCCAACTTGATCATGGACGACTTGCAGGGATGCGCCGTTGTTAATCGTGCAGAACCCGCTGCCTCGGCAATTGATACCTAGAGCAGCAGCAGTGCTAAGAAAGATGGAAAGAGAGAAGAAATCCATTGCAAAGAGAGTTTAAGAGCCAAGTATAGTCGTCTACTGTATACAATCGAGAGCGCAATCCTCGGGCGGGAGACCACAAATTTATATCGTGGGGATAGAAATGGTGGAATCCTCTCATTCTAAGGAAGACGTACCGCTATTACAGAGAGAAGCTGTATCTAGATTGTCCTCATAAAATGAAGTCTAGAATACAATGACGTTGTCCAAGACAATCGTTCTAAATTCTGGTTGGTGGACAGCAATGCTGCAATAAGCAAAAGGTAGGCGTGACAGGGGTCTCACTGCGCTAAGGCGGCGATGGAGACCCCTACAGCCCTGTACAGGGCGCGGATGGAGACATTCCAACTTTCCCAGAAGACCCGATCGTCATTCAGTGGAGCCATGGGTATGCAACTGTATGTACAACACAAATTCTTCCTGTCTGCCACATATTGGGGATTGGCGCTAAACTATGGCTTGAAGCATGTAGCTGTATGGTCGTTAACTCAGTGCGCAGGCTACTTTGACGCTTCCATGCAGGACACCGCGTACACTGTCAGGCAGGTTCATTCGCCAGATTGAAAAAGTACAATGCAGATGGTTACAATTCATTGACTTCCATGGATATATTGAAAAGCAGAAAACATTCAAGTCCGCTGTGCAATTTAACCACTCTATTTATGTTTGTGCATATTCTATAGCAGGCACCCTGGCAGCTTGGGCTGCCAACAATATTGGCGGTAAGTTCGGCCTTTGAAACGTCATTGCTAGGCTGGGTCGGGCAGGAACCGCACTTCTTGCAACCGTGGTCGAGAAGTTTCTGCAAGAGATCTGAAGCATCACCCGCAGTCCCAGAAGCCCCATTTTGATAAAATGCACAGAGGGAACCCGTGCAGGCGATTTGTTGACCCGTGTTGTAGAGGCGGCCGCGGTCTTGAATGTTGTCAACGATGGCCTTGAGGTTGATGCGGTTGCCAGCGGCGCCGTCAGACGGGCAAAGGCCAGATCCCCGACAGTTGATTCCCAGAGCCGAAACAGAGCCGGAAAAGGCTGACAAGGGAGAGACGGCGGTTGCAACCTTCATTGCTGGTAAGGGATGATATATCGGGAGAGAAAATGAAGATGACGATGAGGTCTTGATGTGTTCGAAATATGAAGATTGAAGCGGAATACCGTCCTTCGAGGCCAAGAGGGCTACGACATCTCTAAATACTGCTCAAGAGCTACCAAGTGCACGTTCTATGTATCACTTAAATGATTTGCCCGACTCACAAGAATTCATCCAGCAATGGCGGAATGTTTATTCACGGATTTTAAGGCTAGATGCCCCCGATCGCCCACTAACATATTATTGGGGCAGCTTAAGCTTCAGCGTGATGGTCTGTTACCCCCACTGAGGCAGACGGCTTATGCCAAGATCCGGCAGCCTCAACCGAAATCAAGGCGTCTTTGTTGCGGGTGCTGGAAATTCATGGAGTACACGAAATAATGATAACGTAATTTTTTATCTGTGCACATGAATTGCATCAGTGATGAGTTGAGAAACAAGGGAGAATGCCTCTTGCACCCGCCAGACACCTGTGCGACTCTCAGTGATCGGCACTGACGCCGAGACCCTTCAACGCAGAAGGACCGAAAATTTCCCCCAATGAGATGATTACTCGGTTTATAGATGGGCGATAATTTCGAGAGCACGTAGTGAATGCAGATCCCGGTGATGAGAAGAGGAGCGAATCCGCGAAGAGATAAAAGAGTCGATGCCCTCCATCCAGGCTGTGAAACGCAGCATCAATATCACAGTCCACGAATCAGTTTTGCCAGGATGAATTCTCTTGCTACCCTTTTCACCTTTGTTTCATCAGTTGCTGCCCTTGGTATCAACTGCCGCGGATCTGGTGCATGCAACCTAAATTCTGCCACCCTGAAGGAAGTTTTGACTCAAGTCCGCCATTTCCAGGCACAGGGCAACGGGGGTCATCTCTATAGGAGTGGAGGTAAATAGCTATTCGCATGAAACGCTACTGTGCTGATGAAACTGACCATGCATTAGTTCAGCTGGCTTGTTCTAGTGGATAGTACGGTAGGGATGCCTACATTGCACCCTCATGAGTCGTCAGGATTGCTTACACCGTCTGAACTAATGGCGAGCATTTGCGCCTTCTACCAGAGTGGCGCCTCGGGGACTGCCGACCGTGCGGCTGAGCTACTGCAGGGTCTGGTAGACCATGGTAAGCTCGATCGCCGTACTGTCGAGATTGCTGCCTTGCTAATAACCATGTCCTCACACAGGTTGCACCCAATGCGGTAGCAATCCTACCGAACCAGGCAATGACGTTTCCAAGGGCGAGCTGACAGTCAACATTGTTTCAGCTCCTTGCTGCAAGGGCAATTGCCATTGCCCAATCTAGAGGATACCGTGTTCCGTGCTTTCGAAGCAGTGCTTGCGAGCCATATGCACATTTACAAAATCTAGACAGACTGTAGTATATAGAGATTGACGACCAAATATAAAGGCATTGCAAGCAAGTAACACCACATACATGTATTTCGGGTTGTCGCTGTCGCCAACAAGCTGCAAGGGCTGTCAATTTGGATTCATGGGCTCTGATGGCGGTTAGAGCAGCAAAATGCGCGCCTGACGCCGGCTATCATCGGCGGAGGTCGGGATGTCCTGTCAGGCTGGCCAGAGGCATGGACTGTCAGTGGAGGGGTACCTAGGCTGAACCCTCGCTGCACGAACCCCGCGCTACGTCATTGAAATGCCGATACGGGCACGGTCGTCTCTGCACGAAATGGTTGACCATTCGTATCGATTGTTCTCAACTTTTAACTGAGCTCGTGTACACCACTCTCTGCTTTATTAGATAATTTGCGTGCTTGAAAACTCCCACACTAGAACAGCTATTTAACCCGGACCCGCAGCAGGGATGACGGTAGCGGGCAAAACACTCTTGCATTTGTTCCCGAGCCCCAAGTTTGACGTATAAACAGAAAGACCAAGACAGTGACCAAGAGCCTTTTCCAGAATTTAGCATATGAGTATGTCTATGTATTACGAATTTCAGTTATAAATCGTGGCCCGTTAGGGTTGGTGGGGTACCGTCGCCGAGGGGCATTCTACGTTATAAAATCTCACCCCCCACCATGATTCTTCTTAGGTAACCATCTTCAACTACAAGCGTTCCGCGCCCAAAATGGTCCAAATCGCAGAACCTATCGAACAGATTCTGGCAGACTTGCCCGCCAAGTGCCGCGGTCCCGGCGGTGCAATCGCTGTCGTGAAGGATGGCGAGCTGCTCGGCGAGAAGGTATGGGGCTTCGCAGACCTGCATGAGGGTATCCCCATGGGCAACGACACTGTGATCCCCATTTGTTCCATCTCGAAGCAAATGACCTGTGGCCTCCTGACAGACCTGGAGCTCAACCCCACGGCTGCCATGGCTGCTCGAAGCGAACCTGCGGCGCAGCAGCTTGCCGACGAGCTCGCCAAGGTCTTGCCGAAAGAGATTATCCAAGATACCGGTGTGACCCTGAAGCTACTCTGCAACAATCAGTCTGGAATCCGTGACTACTGGGCCCTGACGGTACTCTGGGGTGCCCGGCCTGAGACGCCCTTTTCCATCGAGCGCCATGGTCCGCAGATGCTGCAGCGCCTCAAGTCTTTCCAGTTTGAGCCTGGCACGCAGTACTCGTACGCCAACACCAACTTTTATGTGCTGGGACGAGTGATGGAAAATGTCACCGGCCAGGCCCTTTCAGATCTTCTGAAGGAGAGGATATTTTCCCCCGCCGGCATGAAGACTGCCTACCTCTGCGCGGACACCCATACACACCCCGGCCCCTGCATCGGTTATGAGGGTACTGAGAAGCATGGCTTTTACCCTGGTGACAACCGCATTGAGTGGGCTGGTGATGCCGGTATCGTTGCTTCCCTTTCTGACATGGTTGCCTATGAAAAATTTGTCGACAGCAACCGTGAAAACGCCAAGAACTGGTACGGCCTCAACTCCAAGAAGCAGCAATTCAAGGATGGCGCCGCTTGCGACTACGGCTATGGCTTGAGCCAGCACACCGTCGGCGATGTTACCCTGGTTGGTCATGGTGGTGCTCTTCGTGGCTACCGATTAAACAGAATCTACGCTCCCGAGGCTAGAGTCTCCGTAGTTGCCTTGCTAAACGAGGAGCACGCCAAGGCTGGCGGTGTGTGTGACGACATCATCGAGCGCCTCTTGGGAGTCGAGGCCGTCAAGTTCAGCGCTGTCGAGTCTAACCCGGCATTCTGTGGCACGTACCTGGATCCGGAATCGGATCTTGCAGTGACCATTGGCAAAGGAGAGGCTGCGGGGAAGCTTTCTTTTGGCTACCATCGCTCCGCCGCGGACATCACCCCTGTCGAAGCGAACAAGGCTGTCTCTCGCGATATCACCGTGGTTCTCGACGGAGACATCGTGGAAGTGACGCTGCCCAAGGACAACCGGAAATTCCGTGCCAAGCGTATGCCAGTCACGAAGCCCCGTGCCGAGTTCTCTGCCCTCCACGGCAACTTCAAGTGCAGCGAAATCGACTCCGTCTTTCACTGCAGTGGCACTGACGGCATGCTGTATGGTTCCTTTGACGGCTTTCTAGGAAAGGGTCCCATTCACCTAATGCGGCCGCTCGCCGAGGACGTCTTTGCCCTCGCCTGTCCGCGTGCCATGGACTCGTCACCGCCGGGCGACTGGACAGTGGTGGCTCGTCGTGACTCCGGCGGAAACATCAGTGGCGTTACTATCGGCTGCTGGTTGGCCCGGAAGCTCGAATTTGTGAGAATCTAGGCTGTAACTTGGGCTATAGTTGCATAAAACCGCGCCGCCCCCAAGCTGCGTTGATTTCTGCTGACGGCTGCGCGGTCTTAGTTTCGGCGCTGCCCGACTGTGGCGCAGTGTCAGCAGGTGCCGAGACAGCTTGGAGCAGTAAGCTTAAAAATTGATAGACTAAATATACCAGCGTCGGCAAGATATGCTGCTCTCAAGCAAATACTCGCTCCGATAATTTGCGCAGTACTACTGGTGGATATTCAACCTGAAGAGTCTGGACCGAGCCTTGTTGTTATAATTTTGGGTCTAGAGCCTCTTTTAAGGTCGTTCACAGCCTGTTTTACATCGCTGCCGCTTGGCTGGCGTGATGCGCTAGCCTCGTTCTCATGCCCTGCCCCTGTTTTTTGGGGACTGGATCGCAACTACCGACAGGCTGAAGAACCAATGTCGGCGTTTCCTGAACGAGGGTCATATTCTTCTATATAAAGCACCTCTTACTGCCTGCGCTGCATTGGGCGGCTTTATTGCTTGCAACCGCTCTCGCACTGTCCAAACAACATGAAATCCATTCTCGCTCTCTCGGCGCTGGCTGCCGCGGCCTCCGCCAAAACTGCACTTATGGTGCCCTACTACATCTCACCCTATGGGCCTGGCATGCAAGACTGGGATGCACTGGTCAACGCCATCGAGAAATATCCCGCTCTCGACTTCTACATTATCCTCAATGACCAGGGCGGGTGCCCTTGGGGCACAAACCCGGCCAATCCCTGCAATCCACTGTCTCCTGGTCTGAGGGACTACGCCAAGTATCTGGGAAGGATCAACGCGCGCAGCAATACGAAACTAATCGGCTATGTTGCCACGGGCTTTGGTGCCCGTGATATTGCGGAGGTCAAACAAGGTGTCGATGATTATGCTCAGTGGGCGACCATGCTCGACTGGGACAACAAGAACCAGAACATCTCGATGCACGGCGTCTTTTTTGACGAGATTAATGCCTCTGCGAGCCAGGATGCGCGCAATCTTGAGATGACAAATTATGCAAAGTCAAAACTGAGCAATGTCGTTCTCAACCCAGGCGTCAGTGTAACGACTACGAACGAATCTCTCTGGAACAGCGCCACCGCCATCCTCAACCTCGAGACTTGCTACACAAAGGATCACGACAAAGCCTACGATGGTAAACCCCCCAACATCGTCTACCGCTGCCCGCTCGGCTACCCCCCATTTACGCCTGCGCTGCTCGATCAACTGCCCACAGACGCTAGCAAGGTCGCCAAATCTTCCGTCGTCGTCCACGACTTCTACGAGACTTGGAATCCCTATGTCCCAGCGTCCAAGTCTACCTTTGAGACGGACGCCACAGCCATTGTTAAGAAGGGAGTTCACAGCTTCTACATTTCACAGTATGGCTACCAAGGAAATTTTACCATGGGTCCTGCCAGCATCAGCGAGGTCGCCCGTATCGCCGCTTCTGCTTAAGGTCTGGCCTGAATATAAATTAGGGCTCCGCGAAGTGCAACTGCCAGTTGTTACCCCCACTGCAGTGGAGGTGGCCACAGTTGCACAGACAGCTTCGGCAGCGCAGCCACTGTGGAAGCAGGTCGCAGATAGATGATTGTTTTTTAGGCAAAAACACGATAATTATACTAGCAAACGTCACCAAGTAATTGAAAGCAGATACACGTGATCTCCCACATTTTTTTTTNAAAAAAATCTCTGCCCGCCCATGTCGAGAGACGCAGCAAAGATCTTCTCTGCTCCGATGCCCTACTGACAAAATGGCACAATACGACAAAATTGGCACGCAATACGACTTTATCAAGACGACTCCGTTCAATGACATTGAGCAGTACAACTTTCGAAGTGCTATCCAACCTCTGTTCGCGGGGGGCGATTGCCATGTTATAGAATTCGCGAGCGGAACAGGATTCTACTCTGAGCGCATGCTGAGATGGGGCGCAGCGTCTGTTACTGGTGTCGAGTTATCGAGCGCCATGGTGGATGGGGCAAATGAAAGGCTTGCAAACACAGATTTGGCACCACGAGCCAAGTTCATTCACGGCGATGGCCGAGAGGTTAAGCTGTATCCTGCTCCATCACCCCAGAAGTTCGATGTGGCCGCATCAGTTTGGTTCCTGAACTACGCGATGTCGTATGGGGAGCTGGAGGCCATGTTCAAAACAATTGCCCTGAATCTGAAGGATGATGGTGTCTTTATAGGCGTTTGTTTACCTCCTATAGACGACTTTGAAAGACGTATCGGCAGTTACACGCCGGAGGCTATGAACAGAACTGGGGTGCGATTCGATTACCTGGCACCACTTGAGAGCGGGGAGGGATACCCGTTTCGCGTTGTTGCCCTTGATCCTACCCACCCAGAGCAGCCTGTACTCGAATTTGAAAGCTTTCATCTGAAAAAGCGTCTTTACGAATCCGCAGCTCGCGCAGGTGGCATGGCGGGGCGCCTGGAGTGGTGTGACTGTGACTTTGCCGTCGACGGCTGGCGTCAAAAGGTTGGATTACAGCACGATGATGACGCATGGGAGAAATTGAACAAAGCCCCGCACATGTGCATACTTAAAATTTCGAAAAAATGATGCTCCCCGCGTGCCGGCTACCAGATTCGACTCGGTTAGACCTAGCATAGTCCTGGTGCCAGTAGAGTAGATAGGCTGCAGGCTAAGCTGTTTGACCTAGAATTTGAATATGAGGCTAAAGAATCCGCTTTTCTCCCACATTAACATTTATGTCGCATTTGCACGTTGCTCATGCTGCAGCATCCCATCTCCAGGAGCGCCAGATTCCTCAGACTGAGACAGCAGCCATCTTCTAGGTGGTGGGTCTGCACCGAACTGCCAATTACTTTGGCTGGCGAGTGTACTTCTGAGACAAATCTAGTGGACATGAGCATGAGAGGAATTGCAACTCAAATTCCTACCAGTGGCCTGCTATATATTCACGGAAGACCGGCAATACGCACACAAAAATTGTGACGGCGCGGTGGCACTGTCAGCTTCGCCTCCGGCTGCAGAGACATACATGACCACAGTTGGCGTCTCTGCAGTTTCGAGATAATATCGGAAGTTGCGAAAATAATTTTCTCTCCGGGTTTAATTCAAAATTTTAAACTTGATTGTTTTAAACGAATGCAGAATAATGGGAATGATGACAGCGTTCGATATCGGAGTAAAGCATCCTCGGCCAGCTATCGATGATGGCATCCGAAGATGGCTCCATTCAGTCTCCCTCCAGTGACAAGCTTGCCGTAAACGGGGTATGAACTGTCATCAACAGTGGCAAGAAGTTAGTCGATCATTCCAACCCACGCTGAACTATGGGCGGCGGCGGCGGCATGATACTTCGTGGCTTTGCGGCATGTCTTGGAAACAGGCACCATTCCTGACCAGTGGGTTCCTGATTCAAGACGAGGTCCAGCTTTCCGGTCCCCTCGACGGGCTAGAAGATCGGAGATTAAATAAAAGGAGCGAAGAGCCACAAGGGAGTGTTTAAAATTGGATACAATTCAGATCTGTCAAGAAATTCCCCGCGTTGCTGACATTGGAATTGGTATCGCCCTCACAACCGCAGGACGAAATCGAGCGGAACGATTGAAGGAGGGCCATAAGCAATCGGAAAAAAAAATGGGAAGGTCGACCTCGGACGCAGACGAGGAGGCTACACTATATTCACCGACGACGTCAATTGACAAGATCGACTCGCTGAAGACGGGCTCGGCGCCACTCGTACATCCCGCGGATGGCGGCTTACACGCGTGGTTATTCTTAATTGCCTGTTTCTTGATTGAGGGCTTAGCACTGGGTGAGCGACCTTGACCCTTTTTTTTTCTGGAACCATAAGACATATTTCTCTAACATGGTTGGCTTTCTCTCCTGTGGCAGGCTTCCCGGGTGCCTACGGCGTCTTTCAAGAATATTACAGCACGCACCCGCCATTTAAAGATGCGTCCGGCTTGCCCACAGTTTCAACGTGTGCCATGGTATGTGAATAATTGTTGCAACAGAGGTACATGGTATCGAAACATGGACTAATTGCTTCAAGGGTATCTCGTACTTGGGTATGCCCATCACCATGGGAGTACAGAGGCTGTCCCCCCGACTCAGTGTGTGGTCACCTCTGATTGGCATTTTTGTCATGACCGGCGCCCTTGTCGCTGCTTCATTCGCAACCACGGTGCCTCATTTAATCGGAACACAGGGGGTTCTCTTTTCCATCGGAAGCACGCTCTCGTACTGTCCCTGCATCGCCTTTCTGAATGAGTGGTTCGACCGTCGCAAAGGAATGGCATATGGAATCATGTGGGCGGGGACGGGATTGTCAGGATCGATCCTCCCATTTGTTCTCGAATTTCTCCTGGGAAAATACGGCTATCAATACACATTGAGAGTCTGCTCCCTGGCCCTGGCGGCAATCACACTTCCGGTGGTGTATTTTGTCAAGCCACGACTGCCGCCCAGCCAGACGCAGATGCAAACAAATCCTTTCAACCTTCGCTTCACGCTCAGCCAGACTTTTATTCTTCACCAAATCGCCAACATCTCCCAAGCGCTAGGGTTCTTTTTACCCAGCATTTTTCTTCCAACGTATACGCGCTCAGTGCTCGGTGCCGGCAAGTTTGTCTCCGCCAGCACGATATTACTGCTTAACCTCTCTTCGACTGTGGGGTGTCCCACGATGGGTTGGCTCTCAGACAACTATCATGTCACTCGGTGCTTATTTATCGCTACTGTGGGAGCATCGCTCGCTACCTTTCTGCTCTGGGGCTTCTCTACCACCGTGCCGTCTGTGCTCATCTACTGCGCCATGTACGGCCTATTCGCCGGATCTTATACTTCCGCGTGGACTGGCCTCATGTTACAGATAACCACAGATGATAGCATCAGTGACAAATACTCTTGTGAGGATACCGACCCGGTCATGGTACTGTCCGTTCTGGCCGCTGGTAGAGGAATAGGGAGTGTATTGTCTGGCCCGCTCAGCCAGGCTCTCGTCGGCGACTTCTGGCATGTCAAGACATATGGGGCATATGGCACGATATACGGGCCGTTGGTAATTTTCACAGGCATAACTGCTGCATTCAGTGGGATCGTGCTATTTTGGAGGCACATTGGATGGATACATTGAGGAGCACCGATTTGGTAAAATATCGCCCGTGCTGCAAAGCATACTGTACTTACTAAGCTACGATAGAAGTTAAGAATATTCGTTACGTTAAAAATCCTAGAACTCCGTCCTAATAATTAGGGTCGTTCACCGGCGCCAGCGGGGTTCCCATCACATGTTGAACGAAGATGGCCCGGGGGAACCGTAGCAGTCCAAGAATGGGGTCGCAATGTAGTGTTACAAACTATCGTGTTTATACAGATATAGGAAAGTAATATCCAGAAGCTTAATTAATGCTTTTAAGAGCCGAGATACACAGCCACGGCTAAGCCAGCTGCCAACATAGGCGCGCTGAGTAAACCACGTGTCACGGATGAACCGCCCGTCTTGTCGCCCATGCCATCAGTAGTAAGGGTAAAGTCGCGCACTTTGCCTTGCCAACCAGTGATTTGATGGATGGGAGCCTCGATAGCCATTTCATGCCATCGCAGAGGCTGGCCATAGTAGCTCATCTCAGTCAGGAACTCTTCTTTGGAGAAGATTTTATCGCCCTTGTCGTTGAACGCAGAAGCGAATGTCTTGGGGCCATCGCCGCTAATTTCTAAGCGGACCCACGACTGTAATGGGATCGTCTTGTTCAGTCTGTAATAAATACCAGACGCAAATAAAGTGACATTTGGCGTAAGCATAAGAGTCGAGTCGGATCCGGACACGAGTATCGTATTCGTCTCGTCCGTAAGTTTGTCCACGTTTAGTGTCAAGGAAAGTTTATAGTTTCTGCCTTTTGAAGACCATGGTGTAGTGATGTCGCAATCAGTCGACATGGCAATGCCATCGTCGGCAGCCTTGCAGGTAGTCTTTGCGTCGTACTTGTTGCCCGACTTGTCGGTGATGGATTCTCCTTTGACTTTGCGCAGATCGTAGGAGAATATGGTGTTCTGCTTTGAGGGAATGCGGCGTTCAAGATTCTGCGCAGGAATCTTAGCCAAGAGCTTAGAGAACCAGTTGGAATACTGTTCCTGGGTCAGATTACCGCCCCAGTGTTTATCGGCGAGTGCAGGGATGCCATCTCTCCATGCGTAATAAGCTTCCGAGTATACGCTTGTATTGGCGCCGTGGTCGTTCCAAAGTGGCGAGATGGCGCCCTCGATAAGCTTGTTGTTTCTTGACGGGTTCGAGTTTGGGTTGCTCAGGTTGAAGATGTTTGGGTACCAAGCTCCGTGGCCATCGGGATTACCAGTAAAAGTTGTGTCGGTGTTGATTTTGCGACCGTAAGGGCCATCTTTCATGACAATATAATACATTTCATCAGAGTTGATAACCGAATAGTTGTTCTTGATGTAATCCTCGTAGGGGTTGTCAAAGAGGTATGCCCAGTGCTGGATGGTGATGTTGGAGTCGATTGTCGTGGGAGAGTCACCGTGCTTGACAGCAGGGAACGTTCCCCAGATACGGATAGACTTGCTCGCTTCTTCGTTGATGAATGCCGACATTTCGTTAACAAATTTCTTGTAGTCTTCCTCCGGGCCTTTATATTCGTCGGCGCCAATGGAGACAACGGACGTGTGGAACCAAGGGAGGAATTCTTTCCAAATTGTCTTCATCGTAGGAATCGTGTCGGGGTGCGAGATGTTGAGCAAGCTGAGGTCGCCCTGGTAGCCGATTTGAGGGCGCCATTGCACGATGGGTAGACAGTGACCCGGGGCCTCGATCTCGGGGATAACGGTGACACCACGCTGCGCGCACTTGGCCTGAATATCTTCAAAGTCGTCTTTGGTATAGGATTCGTTGGCATGCTTGTTGAGGCCAGATACTTGGCTGCTATCTGACCAGAGGCGAAAGCGCGCATACGTCTCGTTGTAGTTATCGGGGGTGTATGTCGGGACAATGGTGTTGTCGCTGAGATGGATGTGGAAAGTGTTTTGTTTGAAGAAGGAAATGTACGAACACATGTCAATCAGAAACTCCTTGGGGTAAAAGTGACGCCCGCAGTCAAGCATCATGCCTCTGGTCGGCCAGCCGGGGGCATCGTCTCCTTGGCCGACGGGAACCGCGCTCTTCTCTCCCAAGATGGCTTGCTGCAGAAGTGTTCGCGTCCCCCACCACGCGCCGAGAGAGCTTGCACCGCGGATGGTGATGCCATCTTCCTCGGCGACGATTGTGTATCCTTCGGTGGTAGATCGGCCTGCAGCATCAAGAAACTCATG
The DNA here is from genome assembly GCA_027627215.1 of Lecanicillium saksenae. Classification (NCBI taxonomy): domain Eukaryota; kingdom Fungi; phylum Ascomycota; class Sordariomycetes; order Hypocreales; family Cordycipitaceae; genus Corniculantispora; species Corniculantispora saksenae. The sequence continues at coordinate 59,431 of JANAKD010000013.1, read as the reverse complement.
GTCGTCATCGATTGTCAGGAAGATGGTCTCTGATTCGCGCTTGTCGCCATCTTTGACGGTGATTGTTTTGTTGAACACTTCCTGGAGATCTTGCGCAAACGTAGCGCCAAACTCGTGCAGCGTTGGGGGGATCAGCGTCAATCCGCTCTTATCGGTCGTCTTGGTGTACTTTGAATCAACAACGATGTTTTGCACAGAATCGAGCTTGAATGTTTTCTTGCCGTCCGCTGTGAATGGCACAGTTGGGATGCCAGGGAGTTGCGCCAGGGCGGTGTCTGGGCTTGATTAGCGGCCATGTTCAGGTTCACGGGCGCACGGAGGCACGCCCTGAGGTAAGGTAGGTAGGTACGTACCGACGAGGAGCAAGCCTGACAAGCCTGACAACAAACTGAAAGAGGACCGCATCGCGCCGCGCCGCAAGTAGAAAAGCTTGAGGCAAGCTGGGAGATTCACTTGACAGTCGTTTTTGCAATGTCAGAATGATATCCCAGTGCCGTGTCCCGCGTCGCAGCATCTGGCTTTGTGACGGTAATTATTCCCATACCAAGTGCTCCCCTGGCCCTGGCTTGGCCTAGCCTGGCCTAGCCTGAGATTTACTAGCCTGAACGGGCTACCTATGCAAGGAACATTTCCACCAGAATACGAGACTTGTTACCCTGGCAGGCGCACCGCACTAGGTAGCCTTGTTGTGATGTGGTTCGTTTAGGTACTGGAGCGCGCAGTCGTACCATTACGTCGCTCCCCCTATTCTGTCATGCATGGTCATCACCACAAGAATGGCCAGGGAGACTGGAACATGTGGTGGTCTTATGTCCTAATTGCAACGGGTTTCAGGAAGTGCGAATGCGCGCTGCACAGACAGCACGCGCAACTGTTCAAATTTCCAGTGCGACAAATATGAGTCGAGCCACCGTAGAAAAGCAAGCATGACCGAGGATAATTTCCGTCGTACCATCAAGATCTCCGGGGCTTGGCAGCAGGTCCCCTCCGCCAAAATCTGCGCAACACGAAAGCATTGAGCTTCCCGCATCGCGACGGAAAGGCAAACCGCATCGCGTCCTGGACTCGGTGGCATTGGTGATTCGTGTATCATCGTCCAATTGCGTTGATTTAATCGCTTGCATATCCTGCCCTACTATTCTTTCAGATCATTGTCTCACAGCCTCTAGAGCCGATTGTCGCCGATCCGTGTCCCTCAATCCTCCGTCATAGCCTAATTCGACGAGCGAGTTGGCAAGCATGTACCTCGTGGTGATTCAGTATAGGAGAGAAAGCCACTACGTGAACATGACCCAAAATGACGAGGTATTTCGGTGTCGCCATTTCCACCACTCTCCATCGTTCGGGATATGTATCAATGCCCGTCAATTGCCTAGGCACTATCTGGGTTAGAACTACATCTTAGACAAAGATGGTGTAGTTCCAAAAATTGTTGATTCATGACAATGTGCGGGGCGGCTTTAAATGGATCATGCGAGTGCCTTTACAAGTGGCATTCCTTTTAAAGTTCCCCCAAAGGATACGCCCCTGGCCCTCATCGAGTTCAAATCATATGCCTTTTTGGATTGTAGAACTGCGGCTAGCGTTCAACAGGGAGTGGTTTTGCCAATCCTTCACTGCTTCCTGCTCTTCCCAGTTAGCGTGCTGACTGCTATTCCGCCCACGACCCGTTGTTTCAACAAGCTGGCGGGGCAACTTGTGCATCCAGGATTCGGCGTAGCCTGATGTAGCATCTTTCTTCAGCACTGGGTGCCGACCAGGCCGTGTAGCGTCGCGTCGTTCGACTTCTAGGACGCATGTTCCTTCTCCGCGATGTAACGATGATGAGCCGCAGTGTATTACTGGTCGCGCCATGTACTCCTTGCTCTTCGTACACGATGCTCCCCGCCGGCAGTGGGTTCCTGCGGCTTGCTTTCATGTTCCTAGGTAGTATAAGAACCACACAAAACCCTCCTAGAAACAACTTCTCCCACCTGGTAGCCCTGAAATCCATCTAACAGGCCTTCTACTCTCTGTTCAGCATGCTTGCCACTTCTTTCGTCCTGGCCAGCCTCGCCAGCGTGGCGGCGGCGGCCCCTAATAGCAAAGTCCACCAACATTCTCGCCGCTTCAATTCTGACAATTGGTGTGGCGCTGTTTTGACCTACTCTGGCATCAACAGTGTCGAGGCTACTTGGACTGTGCCTACGATTTCCATTCCACCCAACGGAGACGCTGGCGCTCACTACTCCGAGTACGAGTGGATTGGCATGGGTGGCACATCTGCCTGTTCCGCAACTGGTGATCTCTTACAAGCCGGCACAGGTGCTGAGGTACGAAGGGATTATACGGTTCCCGAAATCCTCTCATGACACATTGCCCCCAAATTTCTGACAATATCTATCGCAAAGATTACAAACGGGGACGTGACCTACTACGCCTACTACCAGTTGTTTGGCTCAAGCGGCCCAATGATCAATACTAACCTCGCTGGTGAGTGCGATTCCTATATTTCCTGCAGATGAGTATGGCAAAAATAGCCAGAATTTGACACAATTATCTGAAAAGTAAATCCGGGTGATGAAATCTATTGCAAAGTTACAGCTACTTCGAGCACTGACGGTACATTGTAAGTTGCTAGCGGCCTAGCCGCCGTTGAAGACACCTCATGGGCTTCGCACTGACCGTATGGTGCGTCAACAGCTACTGGGAAAACCACACCACGGGCGAAAGCAGTACTATGGCACTGCAATCTAACCAAGGGCATTCTATTTGCACCGAGAGTGTGGAGTGGATTAATGAGCGTCCGGGCGATCCTGGAAACCGTCGCCCCTTCCCCGACTTCACCAACTTCAGCTTCAGTGGGATCAGCGCTGCCACTTATGACGGCAGCACAGTTAACCTCGACGGCGCTGAGGACTGGATTCTTTACAGAGACCAAACCCCCGAGATCCTTTGTCATCCCTCACGAACCTCTAGCACCTCCATGGATATCCTTAGGGGCTAGGCTGGAATGGAATCGAGAAATCTTGGTCGGGGAGCTTCAGCGCTACGGTGATTGGCGGGTTGTGTGACACTACGTTTTCTTAGTCTCATCACAGAAAATGCTGACTTGATAAAAGTGAAATGAATAGAAATTACCGTATAAGGCCGGGGGTTGAATAAATCCGTCTATTTAGCCCATCAAATAAGCTGCAGACCTAGCGCCGCCACTGTTGGGACTGTTGGTGTTTCCCATACGAGCCCCGCCACCCCTGGTCAAGGAGGCGCCTCCAGAGCCCAAGTGAGACTTATCAATCGTAGTTGTGAGCTGGCTGATGGCTGTTGGGGTGTTTACTTGCACGGTTATACTCTCAGCTTCACCCGTCGCCGCAGCGTTGTAGGTAGTGCTGGGGAACCCGCATAGAGAGAGAACGCCGTCAATGTCTGTGAATGTCATCAGTTATAGTTTATAGAGGTAGGTAATTGAAACACTGGGATGAAGTGTTGTGAATCCCTTCACTTGCCTTTCAGATCGTCACTGTCAGCCCTGCTGCCCCCACGCTTGTATCGCTTAGAGCCATGCATGCAAGCCGCGCACAGCGCGGCGATCTTCGCCACATTAAAACTGTCGTTAGTGCAAATGCATTGGTTTTGAAGGTGATGTTCGTCGTTGTCATTGTCGCTCGCAAGATCAATGTCGCATTTGTTGGAGAGGTCGCCGATCGGCTTGCAAATGGGTTTGCAAGCCATTGGGACATCGTCCATGTCCAGATCGACCTGTGCATGAGTCACGAGAGTAAGACTGGCAAGCGCCAAGGTAATTCCGCTACCGTGCCGCATAATGGTGCCTTTGTTGAACGATGAAGAGTTGGGGCATGCAGACGAGGTGGGAGTAAGGCGAGATTGGAAAGTGGGCGAAGCAGCACAGTGGGTGGTCATCTATTTTATAAGCAACAAGTAATGTCTTGACTGGATAGAATTTAATGATGAAGACAGTACGTCATAGAAAAAGAGATGGATGGTAGAAGTGGGTGTATTGATCCGGAGCTGATACCGCACCACCGAGGGGACCCCATAGCGCCGAGATATGAACAACGTGCTTGATGCACCTGTATACTTGCCTTATTATCTAGCTAGCGAGTGAGAGAATGATCATTATAGAGGATGAGAACGACTACATCCAGTGGGCTGTAACTTAATAAACGTAGGTAAAAGCTCGAGGTGAGCTTCTTTGGCTGTTGATTGCTGGTTGGAATGTACCCCGCAGAGCATGCGGCGACTGAACGGCATGTTGCAAAGCAGCAGGTATGCGCAGAATCCTACCACTCTGAAGCTGCACATTATAGAGCGGAGTTTCTTTATACAGGTTATACAGAGTATGGGGGTAGCATAAGTTGCAATCGCGTGTATTGTTTGCTGGGCCGGTCGCGTTGGAATCCAGTTCACTGACAGTTACGAATTATTGTCTTCGTCGCGTTGACTCCTTAAGCTATTTTATGGTACCATATTGCTACCATCATCAGTGAGAATGATGGGAGTGGCTAGTCGATCTAGATCCCATCGCTCTATAATATGATTTTGAATATAGATCACACGATCCCCGAGTTCTCCCATCCTGCCTCTCCGATCACAGAAAGCACCAACGGCGTGTATAGATGACACAAGCCCGTCCCGGTAGTAGGCCCCGACACCAGGGCCTACGAAAAATGGAGCATCGCGTAAAATAGCTTGTGTTTATTCCAAAAAAAAACCTTGTCATATCGTTTTAAATCACCGGCTATTCCGTCGCGGCAGATGGCATCCGGTCGTTTTCCCGTGCGCCACAAAAGTGAGTAAAGAACCAGGCGAGTTTCCCAATATATGTTGGCTATAAAGCATTCATTTTGATTGGTAAAAGGTCGCTCACTCTGCGAAAAACGTTTATCTTGTCCTGCCAGTAGGCCAGCCAAGTGCGGATACGCCAATGGTTGTTGAATGATTTGGCGATACCGCTATCATACAATGCAAGGCGCCAAGAACTCGGGATTTCAGGGTAAGAACATGCATATGATAGCGTCGTCTTTATAGTATTATTTCGAACTTCACATTCAGAAAGCATCATCTGCAGAAGCCGGAATTTACAAGTGACAACCGAGGCCCATAACACCGCTCCCCTGTCTCACGCCCCAACGCAGTGGAAGACATATTTCCAAGTCCAACAGCGCCCGTTACTCAACGCTGGAAGTGCTAACTATGACTTCATTTTCTCTCGGAAAGCAATTGACAACTTCCAATTTACCGGTCTCGTCATTCGAAACCAGTGTGATGGCAACAGTAGCACCATAGTGCAGCGGGTCCCCTTCGTAAACAACCACGTCATTGCTCTCCTGATTCAAGTTGAGGATCTCTTCAATGTTGCTCGTAACCAGCTTGACGGCTTCGCTATCAGTGAGATTTGCATATTTAGCTGTCCAACCTGCTTCTGGTAGCAAATCATGAATCTTGAAGTCAGCGGGCATGTCTGAGAATTTGTCAGCAAAAAACGTCCTTGCTTTCGAGCATGAGTGATCTTCATACCGGTTTCGATCAAAGCCAGGCCAAACGTCACGCCCGCTTCTTTGAGATAGCTCGCAATGCTTCGTGTAAGAGGAGGTCCCACAAATCCGTCCTTGGTACGGAAACTTGTGGGAGCCCCTCGGTCGCGTGTAAGTATGACCGGAATACCTGCAGCCGCCAGATCTTTCGCCACCTATCGCGCAACTTGATCAGTGGGCGGTTTACATCAACTCAAGGGGGACGACTCACAAACGGCGCCTCCATGGCGCCTACAAGCACGACTTTAGTATCTGGGAAGTCTTTTTTAACCCAGATCAGCTGCTCGACCTCGTACTAATGGCTTGAGGTTAATAGGCTGCGATCCTCGACGGAGCTGTACTCACCTTATTTTCTGCGTACACCAACAGCGGTAGATGGCCTGAGGCGACGCGACCATACACTGTTTCGTTGTTCTTGCCCAGTCCATCGCTCAGCATCTTACGCAGCTTCTTAATACCGTTACTGCCGGTTCCTTCGTCACTTATGGCACCGACGCCAAGCTGGACATGAAGCGCGACGTCTTCCTGAACGATACCTCCATGTAGCAGACTCCTCTTACCGCTTGTCAAAATCTCTACACTAACACCCTGTACAAACGCGGGACCATCAGACACTGGAGCGGTGATTGCGCGCGTGATACCGCCTAGACGGGCACGTGCAAAGCTTTTCCCGTCCAGCGAAGCCGCATATTTGGCGTAGGTGACACTTTCGGGGTCAGCAATATCTTGACCGCTTGCGTTACCATCTCCGGTATCAGGATCCGTGGCAATTTCTCTCACACCGAGTGAATTAGTGAGTGCGCTTATGCCAGGAGCAATGTGGCCATTGCTCAGCTCAAGGGCGGCGTAGCCGTGTCTCGTCTCTACCTCATCGCGATGATTTTGGCACTCCTTCAAGGTTCCAGCGCAAACTATCTCGCCGTCTTTCAAAACCATTTCAAGTTTCCCACTCTCTTCAGAGGCATTTAAAACGGTTGATTTCGTATGCTTGTCGAGAAAAACTCGAGTGATGCCTGAAATCACAATGTTGCCATTCGCGCCCGTCACTCTCTGGCAGATGCCATCGCGTACCCGTTCCTCTGGTTCATATTTGACTTGAATCTCAGTTCCTTTGGCAGATCTTGTCGTCGAAACACTATTCCAGAGTGACCCTGTGCTCTTCTCTACCATGGTGTCGTTTAATTGTGCAATACCATCGATAAAAACCTGGAGAGCGGTTGCACCACGGTTGAGTGGGTGATCATCCCACACAACGATATCAGCATCATATCCTGCCTTGCAGTAGCCAACACGATGATCCTGTTCAATGGCAGCAGCAGGGACAGAAGTGACGGCCTGTAATGCCTTTTCAGCTGGCAGATGGAATGCATGCGCAACGGCCGCTTGTGAAAGCAAATACTTGGCATTGGTAAACGTCGCAACATGATCAGACTTATACGCCACTTTGATACCACTTTGGTCCAAAATGTGTCCGGCATAAAGACTAGGCCAGTAAGACTCATGCTTGTAGAGACTAAACTCTGCAAATGTCGCAATAGTGATGTTTGGCACTCGCTCTTGCAACATTCCAGCGACTTGCCACGCTTCTATGGCGTGATGGAATCCAGAAATTCTGTAGCCAAATTCTTCACTGATCCGAATCATCGTCTCCAGATCTTCAGGCTCGTAGTTGTGGTTGTGCAAAGAAACCTGACCGCGGAGGAGCGCAATGATGCTCTCAAGTTCTAGGTTGAAAGGAAACCTGCCGTTGTCGATCAGAAACAAGCTCTGGGCCTCAGTCGTCTTCTTTTGCACCGCTTCTAGGCCGACGCAGTAGTCATCCTGCGACTGCATAAGTTCTTTTGCTTTCTGGAAGTGTTCCCGTAGATGCCAGGCGTTACCAAGTCGGGAGTAGCCCCAGACGGCTTTCGGATTCTCTCCTAGCGCCATTTTCATATATCTGCGCCTTTCGCTCTGTGGTATGCCACGCTCAAGGAGAACCTCTTCAACAACAGGTTCAGCGTTGGCGCCGCTGTAGAGGGCGTTCTTCACGGGCGCACCCTCGCCACCAATGAGATTCGCAGAACCAGGAATGATCAAAGATGTGGTGACTCCACCTGAAGCAATGAGAGTAGTACCCTCATCATAAGCCTTTAGTGCATCCATAATGCGCATCTGCCCTGTGACTGCCTTGGTATCAGCGTGGACTTCTGCGCTGTCGTCGGCCATTCCGGTACCAGGCCATGGCGCAATCATGTGGTGCGAGTGCATGTCGACTAGCCCAGGCGTAACATAGCGACCATAGAGGTTGTAAACAACGGCGTTTTCATGGTGGGATTGTCCTGACGGCTTGATCGATTCAATCAGTCCTTTCGCGAAGGTGATGTCCATAGCGTGCTCAAAAAATCGTTCGCCATCAAACACTGTCGCGTTTTTCAACACCACACGCCGTTTCTGTCCATATTCGGCACCCCAGCGTGGATTTGCTGTTCGTGAGGCTGGATCGGGCTTTGTAGGAACATGTTGGCGAGTCTGGCACTGCTTGAGGGCCTTGGCAAACTGATCGTCTACCACTCCAGCAAATGTATGCGGGACGGGGCGATTGGTCATGCACAGCCAAAACACACAGAGCGTCAGCGCCAAACTCAAAAGCGTCCGAGGCGACGCCCAGCTGCGAAGCAGCGTACGACCACGCGTCCTCTCGGTTGGGTAAGCCGATGCCTCATATGGCGGCGGCAGGGACAAACTTGATGCCGATGCAGTTGTGTTGCCTTTCATTCTCTCCTAGGCCTTTCTCAATTGTTGATGTTGCATGTCACCGTCGCGGAGAAGCATTGGCGGAATGGTCCTCCTTAAATGCCGGGTCAGGTACCCACCACCACCCGGCAAGCCTCGTTCATCACTATCAGCCTCATCGCTTGAAAATGTGCCCGAAATCATTAAAACTAGCCGGGGATAGAAATCCATTAATTTTATTATATTATATCTCTCGCTTTTTATCCCTACTTTTCCGATTTAAACGGCTTATATCTTTAGGGGATTTTCCCTATTGATGCCATCGCAACCTAGCATGCGAGGATATCGCTGGCCTTACAGCCTTCCAGCACTATCACGTGCTCCGTTGGCCGGTTTTGCTGATTCCCTCATACAGACGTGCGGAAATCATGTAATCGAGTGTTCGTTTCGACGATGGCCTGGGCTAATGAATTTTAGCTGCTCGGCGCACGAGGCTAGTCTTCAATCAAGTCTAATAAAGCTCGCTAAACGCTTGCCTAGATGATTCCAGCTAGCACAGCACTTGGTGGCCGAAAGCCGAAATTCTTCAAGTTGCTCTTTCTTTAATACCAATGAGTCCTGTCATATGGTGTATATTTACAAAGATAGTAGTTCTAAATGTTGGCGCTGCTCTAGAATTCATCCCCTCTATAGAAATTGGTCGCCTGCTAGTAAGCCTCGTTGGGCAAAAACGGCCACCCCAATGTAACTCGGCTATTGACACTGTTTGCCATTTGCCACTTCAAAGTGCGGCACAGGAGCGTAATAAACAGCAGTGTAGCGTTAAAAATAAACCACAAAAGAACTCCTCCGGATTGTTGTATCCAAGTTCCTGTAAAGTGTTAAATATCATTAATTTTGATTCAAGCATCGGTTGATTGTAGAAAAACTGCCTTCGGAGGCGTGTGTGTGCGCTACAAGCTGCTGTCCTGCTCACGCAAGAAAGACAGCTACAGGGTACGGGTCGTGAGAATGGCCTTGGCTTTGCGGACGCATCTTGGCACCAAGTTTAATCAAAATATCGGCCCGAGACTTGGAATCAATAATGAATCATATAAAACTATTGAACCCTCACGTATTTATGGTCGGATCTTGACGAAGGCCGGGTCGTATGCCCGAGGTTTGCAGCGCCCAAATCACGTCAGGCTTTAGCTTCCCAGCTATAGATCTACATTATTCTAATGTACCGTTTCATCACAAATGCTGGACTTGACAAAAAGTCTCCTCGAGAATTCCTTTTTGAAGCGTAAAACCAAACGTACTTCGCAGCTTCTAGACAGTCTCTTCTTTTAAGGCGTGTTGTTGCGCACCAAAACACTGTTGTTCTCGTCACCAGAGCTGGTGTGCTGGGATTTTTCCTGATACTCGTGATGCTCCGCCTCTTCAATGTACTCAGCCTTGAGTTGACCATGCCTGTCATAACGATAAGGCTCTTTCAAAGAGATTTTCACAGCATCAAAAACGTTCGTGGACTTTTTGAAAATGGCGTCCATTTCCTCGAGTGAGCGAAGTTTTGTCTCGGGGAAGAAGAAGTACACAGACGGCACCATAAACGCATTGCTACACATAAGAGTTAGTAAAGAAATGCTGTATATGTATTGGCGACAGTGGAACCTACATGACCGCAAAAACGACGTAAGTCTTGTAACCGATGTTTGCGAATGCGACAGGTGTGATCATGACAACCATGAAGTTGAAAATCCAGTTACCACTGCGCCGGAGTTAGTTTTAAATGTAATATTAAGCCATCGTGGTATTTTACCTAGTCGACAGCGCATTTGTAGGTGCGCGAATCTTCAAAGGAACAATCTCGGCAGGATACAGCCAGGTCATGCCAAGCCAACCAATGGCAAAGAACGAGTTGAAGACGAAAAGGAAGACAGCTTGTCCTATACCTGCTCGTGTATCGCCAAGCGCTTCCAGTCGCCAGTTGCAGCCTGCAAGAACGGCCATAGAGACAGACATTCCGAAAGCCTGGGTCACGGGTTAGTGGTCGCAAGCAACTGGGTCAGTAGGAGTCTTTGCTCACCCCAAAAAGCATTAATGGTCGTCGGCCCGTCTTTTCGATAATAAATATCGGAATAAAGGAGGCTAAAAGATATTCAGTTCCATTACAAGCAGCCAGCAACTTGTTAATGTTGTTCCCCTTCAGCCCAACCTTTCCGTAGAGAGTCGGCGCGTAGTACGTGATCAAATTGATGCCAGAAATCTGCTGGAACATTTGGTTCACGTATGCCAAAACGACACGGTGAAATTCGCGGTATTCGCTCATGTCAAACAAACTGCGGTAAGACCCCTTGGACATTTCGACGACGGTCTCTTTGATATTGGCAAATTCCTTCTGGATAATGATGTCAGTGCGGGGCTTTTCGTTGAGAGCCTCTAGTACATCAAGCGCCTCGTCTTCCCTGCCCGCCATCACGAGCCATCGTGGCGATTCTGGCAGGTTGGAAATAGAGACAAAGATGACGACGGCGAAGAGAATTTGGAATGCCAATGGGAAACGCCACGCAACCTCCTTTTCGCCAATAAAAGCAAAACCTTACAAGAGTTAGCCACTGTAGTGGAGCCTTTCCATCCCAAGCACTCTGCACTTACCGTAGTTGATCCAGTAGCTCAGGGCGATGCCACCAGTGATGAGTGAACCTTCAATCATGACCAATTTTCCGCGGTCGGACGACTTGGCGGACTCCGACTGCCACGTAGGGACAGTACTGGTATTGATACCGTTACCAATACCCGTGATAATGCGGCCAACTATGAAATGTGGCAATTGAAAGGCGGTACTCTGCAGAAGCGCACCTGTTGCCATGGTGAGGCATCCAATCATGATGGTGCGCCGACGACCGAGGGGGTTACCGATAAAAATGCAAATGATTGCACCTATGAAGCAGCCCAGGTTGTAAGATGCGACAGCAATCCCTTGATAATTGGAGCGTTGCTGATAGAGTGGGTAATTCGTTGTTCTTAACTCCTCGTCTAGGTGAATATCGGGAAAGTACTTGATGAAGGATGGAAGATCTAGCAGACCGCCAGTAATACCTTGATCATAGCCGAAAAGCCTGATGTTTATAATAAATTAACACGAAAGCCCAGACGATGTGCGTCAATTTTCTTACAAGAAATCGAGGCTGCCAAGGGAACTGATGGCGAGGTTGAGAGCACGGCCTCTCCAGCCGAAGTACTTGGGAATGCCAAACATGATTGCCCTGGTATCAGACGAATCACCACAGGGGTCAGCAAAGTTTAGGAAGAAAGAGAAAGAGAGACAGAAGCTTCATAGTGAAGACGGGGGAGGCGGATTTTATTAATGATCGGCGCGCGGTGTATTTCGCCTCGGGCCCAACACGTCGAAAGTCGAATTGCCCGAGCTGGAGAATATAGCATTGCGGAGACCGTAGGCTTTTCGTAGCTGGGTGTGTGGAGAAGAGGATGGGGAAGGCTGAGGTGCTGCTGCATGTGTAATGATGGTTTGCAGAATTTGGTTGGCTTTCCTGTACTTGAGAGCATGGGTTCGAAAGATGATTCAGTACCACGAGAACAGATATGGATAACAGCGAAGCAGAAATAATGGAACAGCCCACCACCCACTTCCCCAATCAGGATGACCCGTTGGCGGCAAAGACGGCCTCGTCGCATTTTATGACGCAACGCTCGGCCCGGTTCTGCCTGCCAAGACGTGCTGCAGGAGAGGAAGATCCTGCCCGAGAGAGTAACCAAAGAAAAATTCATAGTGTTAATGTGAAAATCTGCCAAGAAGCTCTCGTCCATTCCGAGTCAAGGGCGTGGAGACCGTTTGTCTGCCATCCACGACAACATGGGGAACCTACTCCACGTGGCTGCCTATGTACTGGCTGGCCTGGCAGCCGCTGATGTCACACGCTAGTTTCGGAAACCCGTGCTCTTTTAAGCTTACTATGCGGGTTCCTGATCAGCAAACCGTTTTTTTCTGGACTGGCCGATGTTACCTGATTTGCGAGTTTATCTCTGCAGTGTGGTTTGGGAGCGGCGTACTCCATGGCTTAGCCGAAATCATGTCCATGTTGCACGGTGCGTTCGGTGTTGGCTACTGTGAGCGTCTGGTGGTGCGCTGCTCTCTCTGGCCCACGCTGAACTCTGCATGCTACGACTCCGCTCATTTCAATACTCCCCACATGGATTTTGTAGGCATCGAATTGAATGGATATGGCTTAAGCCACGAAAGCAAGCCATAAGCCATCACGTAGCCTGTGGTGTTATCCTGCGGACAAAGATGAACCCGGGCGGGCTAGCAATGACGCCCAAGAAAATCGGCTTACTCGACTCAGTAATCCGCAAAACTGGTCCCTTGCACATGCTGGCTTGGCACGCAGCCTGAAGCAAGCCGCCTTGTGAAGCCAACGCGGCTTGGCGCACAGCCCGATCGCTCACGGGTCGCCTAATTACCGTAGCTCTTATTACGAGGCGCTTGGGCGGCGCATTGGTAATTCAAGCGTCGTTGAAAGAACGATTCACATGATATCCGATGGAAATTTTTGACGAGAGGGCTTACACCATTGCGCAAATGGTGACGCGAATTAATGAGCCAATGAACGATGTAATCATAATGCTACAAGTGTTGCCATAGCACAAATTAATCCACAGGTAAAATTTTGTGGAAAGTTAAATTTAGTCGTTTTCTCTCCATTTCCTCTCTATCGTGCGCATAGGACAGGCAATTCGGCCGCATATTCTCGCAGCAGAGTAAAGGCCAGCAGGCTTCAGTTACTCAAGCGCATGACCCGGCTGGAATACAAGCCGTGCTGGCTACTTGACTATGGAATCGTAGCAGTCCTTTAGTTTTTGGTGCCCAGCGCCACGGTACAACAGTCTCGTACGGGTTTCGTGTCCATGCTGGCGCGGCGCGACCGGCGTCTACTGCACCCGGCGGGCCACACCTGGTCACATTATCACAGAAGCTGAGGCTTGCTACTAAAACCATTGATAGAGGCTCTCTATTGCATTTCCTATATACCTTTCAGACATATATATGTGAACCCGAATATGCTCAGTTCTATCTGACATCTTGCAGATGCTTACTCGTGCCCGAGGTACTTGCAGTATACGTCGTCACCGTCTATGCCACAATCGGTCTTGATTACTGAACCGGCCTTGAGATCAAGGACCTGCCCTCCTCTCGGGGTAATAGTGCCTTGAGACGTCACAGCTGTGTTGTTGGTGAAGATGATCTCGCTGAATCCCGCAAGCTTAGAATCGAACTGCTCGAGGATCCAGTCGGCATCAGTCTCGCAGAGGGGCTTGACAGGGTTTTTGAATGTGTGAGTGGCTTGGTGACCAGTTGCCAAGTTTTTAAGGATGGCAGTGCCGGTGGTTAGAGATGAGGCGTCGACTTCCATGTAAATTGCATCGCCAATGCTGAGGGGAAAGTTGTCAAAGAAAACCACGTTGGCGGGGTACCACTCATACCAAGCATCGTAGCTTCCGTCGCCATAGAAATCGATACCAGTTTGCAAAAGGCCACCCTGGCAGCTATCACCATCAATGCCAACCCAGGCGGCGCCGGATTGTGAACGGTCGCCTCCCGATGCTTCTGGCACTTTGATAGAACCCGTCGCCTTGGTGATGCCGGTGCTATGTTGGACAGCACCAGCCCAGTTGGTGGAGTATTGAGGTTGACCACTCTCGTCAGACATCTTGAAAGAGTTGGCGATGCGCTCGCTTGACCGGTGTAATCGAGATGCCACGGCCCGTTCCGCAGCAGTACGCTGGCGGAGAGGACTTCCAGGGCCAGCGGCAGCAACGCCAGCAAGGGCCGCGCAAGTAAGCGAGAATCGCATGTTACAGACGCAGAACTGAAAAAGTGACAGTGAATGGGGAAGCGCGACGCTGCCGAACCGCAAGGCAAGATGAGAGATGTTGCTGTTTCTGCTACGAAGGAAGGAAGTGCTACGTCTCCGAGAGGAATCTGCTGCCTTTTAACCTTGAGCCTGTTCATATATGCTCTTTGGCGTGGCTAGTAACTATCATAAATAGGAAGAATTCCAGATATGAAAGAAGCTTGGTCAAAATAGGTAGCTGGGGGGTCGGATGGAAAAGTAGCTGCCTAGTGTGGAAGGTGATATCGGCTCGGGCGTACCATTACTATTTTTGTGTTGATCAGGTGGTCCTCGACGCTCGCGAAATCAGTGGTTTAAGGGACTGAACACAAGACGAAGACGTAAAAATATGACGTCCAAAGTGTACCTAGATTGTAAATGGGAGGTGCATTGTTAGTTCCAGCTTTACTTGGCTGCACCTCCGCAACTGCAGCATCAGGCTTTCCTTCTTTGGCGATCAACCCCTACGATCCCAAGCTGTTCTCTTTACTGCAATAATACTGTCTATAAAAAACGAGTTTCATACTACTCCAGCTGCTTATCTACCTGAACGGTGCCGGTCGGCACCGCAGGATCCGATTTTACCTAAAAATAATAGCTGATGCTACGGTTCTTGCCGGTTATTAGCGTCCAACGCAAACCGCGGGCGTACATGGGTATGCCATTATTAGTTCATGGTTAGGTACCCCCTCTCTAACCCAAGTATTTTACAATGGCATCGATGTACGAGGAGCGTGCGAAAGGGGCGGCATAAGAAGTATTCAATTCAACTTCCACAATTTTCTTGCAGAGTAAGGCGGATACGCGGGAAATTTATCGCCAAGCCCAGGTGCTAGCCGACGGCAAGGCCAGGATGTCGTGTGTTGCACTTTGGCCACACTCAGTGCCGAGATCACCCACCATTTATTGTGCAATAACCTTCCCCATGACCACAGGTAACCTGGAGCTCCGCCCGACAGCTACCCCGCTGCCGTCTGAGAACCGTTGCATCCGGGGGAACTGGGGGAGGGGGACATTGAAACAAACATATCACACGACGGTTATTTGAATGGCAATAAAATTTAACTCGCAAAGCGGTGATCTTGTAGCGTGTATCAACCCAAAGATTTGAATTCGCAGGCGTCTGCAATGGATTTGTTGTGCCCAAGTTACAAGTATCGACCGTGTATCGCACCGCCATCACAAACCCTGCGAAAGCTAAAAAAAAAAGGAATTAAAAAAATAAAAATAAATAAAAAAATAAAAAAAGCGATTGGCCCCTGATTTTTTTCCCCGGAAGGAGGAGGGTTTCGCAGGCGTGTGACTTCTTTCGAGAACATGGCCGCAAAGGAGATTGTGGCACTATATTTTGCCGTGGATACATGCCTCGTAGCCCTGTGGGGTCTATAACGTCGGCCACCCACCTACCGGTCACCCCCCCCTTTCCGGTCACGTCTCCGCCACTACCACCACACCCAACCTTCGTAACAAGATACGCGTTTTCTCAGCATACGATAATTATTTCTGCTTTAAAATTTGCCTATGTGTTCCCAATGGGCAAATACACGGAAGAAGACCTTCAAAATGCAATATAAGACATATATGGCGGTATGAGCGGCTGGCAGGCTGCGAAGAAGTAGGAAGTGCCTTAGTCAACACTACAGGGTCAACTACATAGCATAACAACATAAAAGGAGGCTTTTAAGTAATATCAACGTCTTTTAGATGCTTAGGAGAGGTATCTCTATGGCTAGATTTTAATCTAAGACGCCACTAGTAACCCTCCTATATATAATTAAGTCTAGAGGATGGCGGCATGAGTCCTTAAGAATAATAGCGATCTAGAACCTCTTAGTAAGAACTAGTTAGATGGTTTTTTAGCTTGCCATAAAGAGGTTAAGACACTAAGAGGTAAGAGACTTGATTTTAAGTGTATAAATAGCGTCTTAATATAACGGTGGCTTATTTCTAAGTCACAGAAGAGTCTGTTTCTTAGGAAGTGAGTTAGGTTGAATACTACAGGGTAGCACATAGAGCAGTATCGTAGGCTTATAAGTCCGTTAAGAGTAGAACTCTCAATAGTAGAACTATTACTTAGATTAATCAATAGAGATCTAGACTATCCTATACTATAAAACTACTTCACCCTTAAGTACCTATCTATCTCTCTATTATAGAACCTAGATCTATCAACTCAATAATAGATCCTCTCGATCCTCTTCAGGGCTCGCTGGCTCGAAGCCTCGAGCCATCGATCCAGGTCAAGTCACGTGACCTCACGTCTTAATTAAGGTCGCGCTAAGCCTTGCCCATAGGGTCAGCTTAGCCCCGTGGTCACACAGTAGCGTCCCCTTATATAGCGTTTATAACACAATACCCCTCCTTCCTTTAGTCTTATCCTTAAGGCCACCGTAGTAGGTCAACTAAGTATACTAGGTATTTTTCCCCCTTTCACTATCATAGCCTATCATATCTACTAACTATATCACTAAGTAGAAATCTAAAAATCATTTATAAAAGTCTAAGTAATATAAAGCACTTCTATATTTAATCCTTTTTAATCTTATAATCATAAAAAAGGCCCCTTATTCTTATTATAAGGAGAAGGGTATTACTTCTTATTAACTTTCTTTATTAGATTTATTATATTATACTTAGTATATTATAGATTATTAGTCTTAATATAATATCTAAGGTATTTTACTAGCCTAACTCTATTATATTATAGATTACTATATATATTTTAAGTAAGAGCTTAAGACTACTAAAGAAAAGTGTTATTATATAGATACTAAGATTAAAAGATTATAAAAATAAAAGAAATTATGGTTTAAAAAGATAATACGCGCTATTATATATAGTATTAATAATATTAAAGAGTTAGAATGTGTAGAATAGGAGGAAGCGGAATAGCTTTAGAAAGCCACAGGGGTCCTTCCTACTCCTTCCGAGGATCTAGATCCTACGTTAGTATATTCTTTAAATACCAAATTCGGCGTCAAGTCATTAGACAGTACTCATATATTTAATTAAAATACTTTCCTTAGGAGTAAAACTACTCAAGCAGCGTCAAATAGTTCTTAAGGTTTTTAATTAATTCCTAGGTATTTTTAGAGTTTAGGTATCCTTTCCATTTAATAAGATAATAATAATTTTTATAACTTCCTCATACTTTAAGTATCTATTTGACTTTATATTTATTTAATAATTCCATAATAATATTTTTAATAATAGTAATATTATTAGGTACTTTTTCTAGTAAGGAAATATAAAAGATTAGATAAATTCTTATTCTATTTAGTAATAATAGTTTATAGTTAATTTCTAATAGTTTTTATTTAATAAGGAATAGTCTAAGTTTCTTCTAGTCGAGCTTATCACTAAGTTATTTTATTTTAATATTTTTATATAGGAGGTAAACTTTATCTCCCCTCTCTATAATTAGTATTAACAATCTTTTCTTATCTATATAATATTTTATATAGTTTTATAAGAATATCTATTCTTATTATAATTCTTTTTATATTTCTATAATTATTACTACCTATACTATAGCTACTGGCATATATATATACTGTGGTATATAGGTTTTAATAATAGGGTTATATTTATAGTTTACTTTAAATAGTAATATTTTAATACTTTTAATTTTAGAGCTATTATAAGCCTATTATATAAGTAATAGCTATTCTACCTAGTTATCCTACTAGTAGTTAATATAGTATTATAAATATTATTTAAGAATCTAGTTTAAGATCTTAGTTTAGCTATCTATCTATAAGTGGAATATAGTAGAGAGTTGTTATTTGATCTTTATAGTCTCTATAAGGCATTTCTAGAAATAGGATATAAATAACTTATCGCAGTCTAATATAAGTAATATAGGCAATCCATATTATATAATGACTATTTTAAAGAATATATAGGCGAGTTCTTTGGCGTCACTAGATTCCTTATATAATATATAGTAGGTATACTTTATAAGTTTATCTATAATAACTAGGATATTATTATAAATGGCTCCTAATAGTGGTTCTTTAGATGGTGGTAATTTAATAATAAAGTCTATAATAACCATTTACTATACCCATTCTAGTAGTGGTATTAGTTATAATTCTCTATAAGGTGTATATTATCTAGATTTAGCTTTATTATAGATATTATAATTCTTAATGACTTCTTATATTAGTTTTCTACTAGTAGGGAAATTATATAATTATTATAATCGACTAATAGTTTTCCCTATACCCTAGTATCTATATAGCGGGTATTTATGTATTTCTTTGACCAGTTTCTCCTAAAGTACACTAAGAACATACTACCGATTATTATATAGGAAGTTATCACCTTCTTATTATATAAGCGGATTTATTTCCCAATTATCTAGGTATAGGTCATTCTTAATTCATACGGCAATATATCATTTCTATTCTTTATCTAGTTTTATTTACCAGGTTATACTAAGTTCTTAGGTATTAAGTATAAGATTCCTATCCTTATTTAATATAAATAAGGGATTACTATCTACTTATTATTCCAATTTATAATCCTCTCTTTAGCTAAGTATATTAGCTTATCTATTTTCAGATCCTTTCTAATATATAATCTTAAAGTCATAGTCAGTAAGGGTTTTATACTATCTAACCTATTATTTATTTAAGTCCTTTATTATTATAAAAGAGGTAAGATTCTTATAGTCTATATAGACCTTTACCTTATAGTTTACTCTAATTAGATAGTATTTCTATTCTTTAAATACTTTAATAATTACTATAAGTTCTTTATCTAATATAATATATTATTCCTCTAGTTTATTAAGTTTCTTTAAGAAGAAGGCTACTAGGTATAGCTATCCTTCATCATCTTATTACCCTAGTTGTCCACTAAGTACAAAGTTAGACATATCGGTTTCTACTTTAAAGGGTTTTAAAAGGTCTATAGTAGCTAGTACTAGTTCCTCTAGGATTTTATTCTTAAATATCTTAAATACTATATTAACTTTATTATTCTACTTAAAAGTAATATCCTTCTTAATAAGCCCTATTAGGGGAATTATAATTTTACTAAAGTTATATATAAACCTTTAATAGAAGTTCGTGAATCTAAGGAACCCTTTAACTTCCTTAATAGTAGTCGGCGTGGGCTAATTCCTAATATCCACTACTTTCAACAGGCTTATCTAGACTTATCCTAAAGTAATTTCATATCTAAGAAATTCAACTTTCTATTTATAGAACTAATACTTCTTAGGTTCTACTAATATCTTATTATCCTATAGGATTTATAGTACTTTATAGATATATTACTTATATTCTTTAAGGGTATCTAAATAGATAAGAATATTATCTAGGTATATAATATAGATTCACCCTATTTATTTTTATAAGATAAAGTCAATTATTCTTTAAAATATTACTAGAGTATTAGTCAGCCTAAAAGATATAACTAGGTATTTATAATATCCTTATATAGTTTAGAAGGCGGTTTTATACTCTTCTCCTAGTTTAATATATATTAGGTTATAGGCACCCTTAAGGTTTAGAGTAATAAACCATTTTACCTTACTAATCTTATCTTATAGATCTATAATAAGTAGTAGTAGGTAGTAATCTTTAATTATAATCTTATTTAGTTATTAGTAGTTAATATAGATTTATAGTTTCTTATTTTATTTTCTTATAAATAGGATTAAATATCCTACTAGTGACTTTAATAATTAAATATATCCTTTATATATACTCTCCTATAAATATTCCTTAAGAGTAGTATCCTCTTCTAGGTTTAAGGAGTATACTTTCTAGAATATTAGTTTCTTACCGGGCTGGAGTTTAATCTTATAGTCCTAATATAAATATTCTAGTAGTCCTATTTTTAGCTCTTTACTAAATAACTTACTATACTTTAAGTATTCTTTAAGAATCTCCATTATACTAGCTTTTAGCTCTCAGGTAATTATATATATTCCTTAAGGCCAGTTATAACTTAATAAAGGTACCTTCTTTAAGCCACTCTTCCTACTATAATCACATCCTAGTATATCCTATTAGAGTTAGCCTATTATCTAATTAACTCTAAGATTACTTACCTATAACTAAGGTAACCCTAAAATAATATTATATATTAAGATCTTTATAATATTAAGAGATAAATAATAATTCTAACTATAGGTAGAGATAAGAAGTTATATAGTTTCCTAATCTACTACTCTATTACTATACTAAATATTTTCTCTTTCTATATTTATAAGTTAGTAGGGCTTCTTTTTCTTATACTAAAGTAATTATAATCTATTAATAAGATCTAATAAAATAAAGTTTCCTTATACTCTACTATCTATTATTACCTTAACTTTTATTTTATTAATAAGAATATTAATAATAAGGTATTTAGTACTACTAATATTTATAGTATATAGAGACCAGTTAGATCCCTATTAAAAAGTCGGTCTTACTAGTAATAACAGTTATTATTTCCCAACTAGTTAAGTTCCCTTAAGGTATTAAAGAGAGTTTAAGCTCTCTCTTTCTTAGGTTTATTAGAGCTTTAATAATAACTAATTTATCTATTATCTATATTAATTAGGCTTAGGCTAGGTAAGTACCTTACTACTAGACTATTTCCGCCCTCCTTATATTATAAGGTTATAACTTAGATAATATAAAAGTTATTATCTTTAATATAATATAATTTATTATTTTACTTTATTATAATAAATTTATTAGATTAGGCACTAATTCTCTAGTACCTAAGATTAGTTTCTTTAAGTAAGTTATTATATAGGTTATAACTAAGAAGTCAGTAATAGTCTAGCTTCTTCTAAAGGTATTATATATAATAATTAAAGGGGTATAAGACCTATAAGATTATAGTATAGTTCTAGTATATAAGTTCCACTTCTAGGTGGTCCTTACTAATATATAGTAGTTCTTACCTTTCTTCTAGGCTTAAAAGAAGCATAAGTAAGTCGGTGATATTTATTCTAGTAATTATAGCTTATATAAGTTCCCCTTTTTTATAGAACCATCATCCTATTAGACTATAGTGGTCTTTAAAATTTTCATCAAAGCCCTAGAAGTCTAATCGGGTCCTAGATTCCCAATTCTTATTACTTTCTTTAGGGGTTATAAGGACAACATCATATATATTAGTGAGGTTAAGTTATACCTAGGGTATATTAGCATCAGGTGCCGGGGGTTAGGTGGCGTATTCCCAGTCTTCACTCTCTAAGTTAGTATCACTAATAGATTAAATATCATAGTATTCTTCACCAGTTATTAGGTTATAATACACCTATACCTAGTATTAATCTATATCTAAGAAGTATTCTTCACTATTTACTATACTAAGGTTTCAAATAGGCAACTTCTTATAGTTAGCTATACTAATATTTTATCCCTTATTTACAGGTTTCTAGGCATTCTTCCTAGGTACTTTATATTTACTCACTAGGTGTCCTGGTTTTCCACAGTTATAATACTTAAAGGTTTTCTTATTTACTATATTAAGTTCTATTAGTCCTAGGTAAGTCCTATAAGCTGTAGATCTATTTTATTATTTACTTAAGTTAGGTTATTATTATTATATAAAGGCTTTAAAATTATTATATCCCTTATATTTAAGTCGCCTAATATATAGTCAGTTATTAACTTTAATAACTCTACTAGTGAATTTATTAAAGGTATTAAGTTAATCCTCCTTTATAATTTCATCTTTTATATCTTTATATAAGATATTATATAGTATTTTTATAGTACTATTATTATCCTAATTAAGGTAAAATAAGATATATTAAAATTCCTAGATTAGGTACTATATAGAACCGGTCTACTTAAGGGCCTTTAGTTTATATATTATAGTCTAAACCTTATTAGGGTCTCTAAAAGCCATCTATAAGACCTCTTTAAAGTTTTTATAGTTTTTAAAGATCCTAGTAGTTTTATTATCTAGCTTTTTATTATTAAGGTAATCCCTAAGTATCAGCTCCCACTATTCTATTACCTTACTAGTAAGAAGGTTTCTAATATAGAGGATCTTAGTTGACTCCTTAGTAATAAACTCATTGACCTTTAAGTAGGCTTTAGCCTAAGTAAGGAAAGTGCGGATATTCCCCTTTATTCCATTAAATATATCAGGTTTAGGGAACTTAGGTATCCTATAGACCCTTTTCTCTTTAGCCTACAGTTCTCCTAACTACTTATAAAGGTATACCACTTTATTCTAAAGGTTTATAATTTCTTCATCTAGTTCCTCTATAGTGGTATCCTCTATTAGGTCTATAGTAGATACCTTAATAGGCTGCTAGGTAGGGGTCCTAATAGGGTTAGTGTTTTTCTTACCGATAGTGGACATCATAAAGAGTAAATACTACTTAAGGTTCTAAGGTAACTCACTAAATAGGATTAATTAAAATATAATAGTGGCTTATTTCTAAGTTATAGAAGAGTCTATTTCTTAGGAAGTGAGTTAGGTTAAATACTATAGGGTAGCATATAAAGTAGTATTATAGGCTTATAAGTCCATTAAGAGTAGAACTCTTAATAATAGAACTATTACTTAGATTAATTAATAGAGATCTAGACTATCCTATACTATGGAACTACTTTACCCTTAAATACCTATCTATCTCTCTATTATAGAACCTGGATCTATCAGCTCGACGATAGATCCTCTCGATCCTCTTCAGGGCTCGCTGGCTCGAAGCCTCGAGCCATCGATCTAGGTCGAGTCACGTGACCTCGCGTCTTAATTGGGGTCGCGCTGAGCCTTGCCCATGGGGTCGGCTTAGCCTTGTGGTCACGCAGTAGCGTCCCCTTGTACAGCGTTTATAACACTTAACTAATATAATATAGGAGTTCTTTAAAATCCTCGAGCTTCTAGCTATTAAGAAGATCCTACCTTAAAATTAGTATAATATAGATAAAATAGGCCTAGTAATAGGCCTTAAAGAGAATAGTCTAATACTAGGATTATTAGTGAAGAAAGTAGCTATAAAGAAGTAGGTTAGTTAATACTTTTAGAGTATAATTATTAAGTATATCTTAATTACTAGTAGGCTAATTAACCTTATAGTTATTTTCTAAAGTAAGAGTATTTAATAATAATAGTTTCCCTTAATTCTTTAAAAATACTAAAATTAGTACTTCTATATATTATTAAGAGGTTAGATAAGTAATAAGATAACTCTTAATTAACTATAAAATATCTTTATACCTTAAACTAAGCCTAATAATAATAAGCGGCAACTTCTATTAGTTAATAGCCATAGCAGCTATTATATAATTAAATTCCTTAAAGAATATTATATTAATAATATCTTCCTTATTTTCCTTCTATCTTATAGCTCTTATGTCCTTTAACCTCTTGATGTAGCTATTTTTAGCCTAGTGAAGTAGGTATATTACTAAGCACTTGAGAAATACCCTGATGATCATAACTCCTTACTAGTCAGCAAAAGAATCTTTTTAGAGTATTATATAGTAGCTAGAAGAGATAGTATGACTATTAAAAATATAATTACTAATTAGAAAGGCTCTAAAATATGGCCTCTTAATAAGATAAGGCTAATAAGGAGCCCTCTGCTGATAAAAGAGGTGCCTCTAGCTATACCACCTATACTAAAATAGTATTAAAAGCAGCTAAATTACAACATCTCTACACCCTCTAACTCATATAAATTAAAGTGGCTTTTTACTATATTAATTACACCTTAAACCAATACCTATAGAACCTAGCTAGTATAGTAAATAATTTAGAAGCAAATTAATACCTAAAACACCTATCTAGTGATAGTATAAAGCCGGATATTATAACTTAAGGCCAAGGTAAAGGTCCTAAGGCCAAAAAAACATATAAAAGTTAATACTAATCCTAATACCGAATTTATTAAAGTTATAGAGGTTTAAAACACATAGTCTCAGCTAAAGAGGTAACTACTAGGTACTATAAGTAGCCCAATAATTAATATAGATGAATTTGAAGAGTCTGAGGGCTTAGGAATCGAATGATAGTAAATTTTTAATATCTATATTTTATTTATTATTATTATAAGGCAGTTAAATAAAGGTGCGTGTTTAAGTGGGCTGAACGGAAAGGGGGGGNTGACCGGTAGGTGGGTGGCTGACGTTATCTAGTTATTACCTCTGATTCGAGGCTTGTGCAGTCATGCAGGATGAAGGGAAAGATAGGAAAATAACAGGGTCGCAAATGCTCCACCAGAGTCGAGTATCTCAAACTGACGAAGATAACGCACACATTGTTAACTCGTAAAAATACACGTCAGTTCTAGAAAGCCTCACCACAGGATTACGGAATCAGATAATCATGGCACGACGGACGGTGTTCCAAATTCCGACCGAAGGGTCTCCTCCCACAGGCGACACATTTTCCCTGTGCTTGGCACAACCACGAAACGGCATACCACACCAGGCTCAGCCCTTTTTATCAGCCATTAGAAGCTCCAAAAGCACTCCGAAATCATAGCAAAGGAATGGGATTGCGCAATGTTCTCTCGATCAATTTCTTCCATTTACATCAGAGATCAAGTCCACTTCAGTGGACTCGAGCGAAGCAGCAACGCTGGTCTCGCGCCACAGAACTGGGTCGAGGGATAAATGCACCAGGTCAGGAACTACAACAGCCATATCATGTAAGGTGTTTTGAACGAGTAATATTCAAGCGAAATTTTAATTAGCAATAATCCAAAGAAATAGCTATCATACTATTCAATTAATTCGCTTCATACGGTTCCAATGGATATCATCCTTCTCCCCCGCCCTCGAGCTTGCTCCTCCTTTCATCCTCTAGTACCATTTATCTGGTCCAAAGTAGCCCTTGGCCGGCAGCTCTGTCAAGAGAACAAGCGGTGCATCACCGCCACCGCCATCCATAGTCTGTGTGTTGACGAGGTTGCCCCACCAGTTGACGTCGACTTCCTTCCACTGTACAGCAAAGAAAATGATGATGGCCGAGAAAGCAACACCACCCTGTAGACCAGCTGCGAGGACGTAGTTGTACTTCTCCCACCAGGCCAGCTTGTACCGTCTAAGGTACCACATGAAGGCGATGGACATGTAGAGACCACCGGTCCAGTATGACAGGTTCGTGGGGGCCCAGCCAAGCATGCCGTTAAAGACGAGCGATGGATGTACATGTTTGAGCCAGGAGATCGGCTTAAACAGTACCGCATTAACGATACGGAAGACACCAGCTGGCAGTACAGACTTGACACCAGAACGCAGCTTCGGTCCGAATCGCTTGACGGTCCACCACACTATCGCGAGGAGGAAGCCTAGCAAGAAGCAGTATTTGATGGCCGGATAGATCTGGGTGAACACTCGTTGTGGGCCAAGGGCACCCCAGACCACGGATGCGGAGAAGAAAACGACAGCGGAGCCAGCACAGGTGAAGCGCTGCTTCTGATCCGGGGTACAGATGCCCTCGATGTTGTGGTCAACAAAGTCGAAGACAGCATAGCAGACGAGGGCTGTGATGAGAGCGCTGATGACTTGTCCACGATACATAGCGCGAGGGGGTACCTTAGCATAAAAGCCCATCTTCTGGTCACCCAAATAATTATCCGCTTGACCATTGATATTATAACCATATGCTTTAACAAACATCAAAGCTTCAGGGTGACCAGGAAGTGCGTAACCGACAATAAGCTCCGTGACGACATTAAGGCCTTCCGTTGTTCCTGAGATGGCGTACAGGTAACTCATAGGAACAAGGAATGCGAGATTTAGGCCAATAACAAAGAAGATTGTCCAGACTGGGGTGTCAAGTTGTGGCCAGGTGGTTAGAACAATAATCGCAAAGATGAAAGATATGAGGGCAATAGAGAGGAACCACCAATCTGGGACCTCGGGATAGCTGCGCATGAGATCGGTGAGCGGGTTATCAAAGCCGTCATAGATGGAGTCATTATAGCTCGCCATAGCAGAGATGTGACGGCCCGCCTCGCCAAAGCGGCCGGTGAAAACGGCCTTAATGACGGCACCTGTTCCACTAACCACACGTCTGCAAGTGTCAGCAGCAGCTGCAAACATGGACTTGAACGAACGGAGAAGAGGTCGCCAAGCGTCCAAAATGATGAATACTGCCGTGAGAGGATAGAAGGCAAAAAATGCGCCGTAAAGCATGAGGTTGCCAGCTGAATAAAATGCGGGGGAATAATTCTCGTAGGCAGTCTGATTGATGATCGCGGTTCCTTCAATAAGAACCTTGCCGATCTCAAAGTGGCCACCAGTGTTGTTGAAAATACCCGAGGAGTTAATGGGTAGGTATCCAGAGTTGCTGACATTGGTGAAGTAAAGACCAATGATGATGAGGCCTCCGAGAAGAGCTCCGCAGTATTGCTGAGCCGTAGCAAAGAAAGGGCTGGTAAGGGGTGCAACAGCATATTGCATGACATTCCAGTCGAATGTCGGAATGGGGTTGAAGCCGAGCCCATCTTGAGAGCCAGTAATCAGATTGACTTTGAAATTATTCGGGGCAATCCAACACATCCAGGCAAATGTGCTCAGAGCGGTGAAAAGATAGTCTGGAATCCAGAAATAAACGAACATAACTCCAAAAACGATAAAGAAGAATTTATATCGCGAAATTGTCCAGCCATGGATGGACTCACGACGCTCTCCTACCAACAGGGCTCTGTTAAGGGCAACAGTAGGTAGGATGTTCGGCCAGATCGCTTCAATAGGGTAGATGACGAAGCGTCGCATAAGGCCCGAAAATCCGATACCCATCATTTGTGTTGATAGTAACAGCAAGATGGCGTATCCAGGGGTGAGCCACTTGTCTTTGTAAAAGATGTCTTGTGTTTGCAAGTTGTAAAACACGTACGCAGTCTGGAGACTAACGTTGAAGATGATGGTAGCCAGCATTTGCTCCTTGTATGTCCAGGGTCCAGGGTTGAGCGAGACTCGTGTGCCACGGATAGTGAATCCCCAATCGGGAACGGCAAACGCCCAAGCAAGTCCACAGGGGTAGAGCAGAATCTGAATAACAGAGGACGAAAGGCTGATACTGGGGAAACGAGATTGGAAGAGCGTGTTGGTGAATTGACCGATAACAGCCCAAATGTAACCGAGTAGATGGGCACGAATGGTCTCACACGGCAAATTCGGGTCATCATCCGGAGTGGTGATGGCGCGCACCTCTGGATACGGCGAATAGAAACCGTTCAGAGCCGCCTCGGTGCGAATTTCCAGAGACCAGTCCTCCTCAGCACCCTTGTCTGAAGGGCCTTCAAGAAGAAGCTCCATCTTGTCACGAGTTGACTGGGGAAAGTTGTAGTCATACTCGTGGTACTTGAGCATGCGAATGAGGATTTGGCGTGCTTCGTCTGTCGAAATCTCGTCTATCTTCCCGACGACATGCTGCAAGTCATCACGGGGAGCAACAGCATCTTCGCCGTCGCCTCCGAATGCAGAGACGACATGGCTTAGATCCGGTCCCTTGTGGTCCGTCTGTTCAGCGGGGGAATGTGGGGGAGACCCATTGTCGTGGACAACAACGTCCTCATAAGGTGCCTTTTCAGTCATGGCCAAGTTCGTGCCGGGGTATCAAAGAAATAAAAAGGGGCCAGAGAAGTAGAGGCCAGAGCCAGCAATTGCCGCTGTACAATGGGCATGCGCGTTTGCCAGGGACTGATGGCAGCAAGTCTTTGGAACTTGCGCTGGGCGAGGCCGAGTATATATCGCTGAGGGGAATACCACCCTGTCCCTCAGCTGCTACGAACGACTGCATTGTTGGGTAGCACCACATCTGTTCTGGGATGGCCAGACGAGGCCGCTAATTGATGGCGCGGAATAGCGGCACATGCAACACTACACAATACTACTGCTGAGTCCTCGCCACCTTCCTAGATAGCTCATCGCTTCAGCCTCTGCGACAAAAATCCCTTTGGCGAAAAGGGACGAGGTCAGAAATGAGCCAATTACAGGACGCTGTTCTGATAGGTGTGGTCGGTCGGGAAAGCCACAATTCATTCTCACGTCGGAAACAGCTGCTCGCGTGGTAGCCAAAGTCTTGGCGCAAGAAAATCCAAATAGCACCCGAATGGGAGGCGTTATCAGGCCAAGACGAGGCGCACAGGGCCTTGCGATTTTGTGGCTGGCCAGCTGACCAGCTAGCTCACATTCAACAGTCCCTAGTTTTGCCCGCCTGTAAGATCCGCTTGTCCTTTTGCTCTTGACCAAGAGAACTATTGTCCCACTGCTATCAATGGTGGCGGTGGCGGCTGTATCTTTTCCAGGTCCAGCCCAATCTATGCCTTCACACTGGCGAGTAGTTCAGCTGTATGACTAGTCCCAATCGGGCAGCTGCCCCAGCTCTCGTAGGAACTTTTGTCTGAGGCTTGATCCATAGACGCCCGCCACGCGGGGGAACCAACGTTTTCGGCCGCTCCAAAGGAAAAAGGAGGAACGCCAAGGGCGTTGTACATGTCGAATCAATCGCCGAGCCTCTTGGAAGGCACTGGATCTCAACCGGCTACTCTTGGCTGCCTTCGGGCCAAGACTTTGTAATTCTTTGTTATGGCCGGCTTCCGTCTGGGCATTGCTGGGTGGCGCCGAACAATTGCGCCATCTTGAGAGTACGGCTAGCTGGGAAGGCAGCCTCGGCAAAACACTCCCATACCGTGGGGGGTAAGAAAAGCCGTGCTCTAGATATATTATTTAAAAAAAAAAATTAGCGCAGTACTTGCATTCTCATGTACCGAAAGAAAGTTTCTACCTTGTCTCATTCCCAGCTCAAGGCGACGAATCGGCAGTCTAGTTTGACCCTTCCCAGCCTGCCATGTTTCTATGGATACGTGCCGTGAGACAACTTATCTGCAGCAGACTAAATTAAGACCTGCTAGGCCGCCTCAGCTCATTCGCCTGCAGGTTTGACACTTCACTATTCTCGGACATTCCCCGACTCTTATCCAATGGTGGGCTCTGAACCCCGCTGAAAATGTCAGAAGGATTTCCGGTCTCGTTTAGCTGCTTACAATACTCGTGTTAGCTCAATTTGCCCGCCAGTAATATGAGACCGAGGATCAAACAAAAGGACAAGGACCAGCCTTGCTCGACAGGCCTCCCCCCTCCAGCGCCACCCATGATGAGAAATTCCATCGCGTGATCACGAGATAAAATACATGCACCCGTAGGTTTTGTTGCTACAGTTGGCACGCTGTCAGCCAGAGTCGAAACCACGCATGCACCTGTGTGCTGCGCGCCTGCCAATCTGTCACCTCGCTCCGACTGACCAAGCAAGCTGGGACCGCACACCCAAGCGGCAGTTTCTTCCACGGCTGTGTTTGCGAATGCAACTTACAGGATGTCGCATTAAATAAATGCATGATTTACGTAAAATTGTGCCCAAGTTGTCCGCGGGCGCTCCCCATGCTGAGGGTGCCGAACAGCCTCTCTACCTCTGAATGCACGGCATTGCTCTCTCCCCGCCATTGAATTTGCCTCAAACATTCCGACGAGGCTCCAGTGGCGAATAGGATTGCGAAATATGAAATGTAGTAATTCAGAATACCTCGGAAAAAAGAATATTCTCCTCCAAGTTTTGGGACACGCCTGAATTCCAAGATCCCAGCCATGGTTGTGGAGAAGGTTGTCCCATTTTTAATCCACTACGAGATTCTGGGGAGATTCTGGGGAAGGCCAGCGCGCTATTTCGTAGTCGCCTATCCCTGAGCGTAGCCGTTTTCCATCAACCAGTTCCTAATCCACATCAGCTGCGATTTGACTCGCGAGAAGCTTGAGTGCCAGTTATTCCAAGTTTCAGCACATGACAATGCAGCTCCGAGCTGTGTGGTCTCTTCAACTGGTTGGCTCACTGTCTGGCAAGGTGTGCCTGGCAGTAGCGCCGAGAGTGATCCAATGCTGTGCAATGCCGCCGCTTGTTGGCGATTAAAATGTCTCTTACTAGCCCTGCGCAAAACATGGCGCATCAATGAAGACACTCCTTTAACTGGCAGCGCATGAAACATGATGCACTCCGCCGCTAAACGACGCCCCGTCAGTGCTGGCCTATTGGTACAGCGTACAGCGTCGCGTTGGCCACATTCTAGCGCTTTAAGAATGGGGTTACCGCGCCATTGGCGACGCCATTGCAGCGCCGCAACTACGAATTTACGTATTGCTATTCAGTAAGAGACAAATTTCGAAATAATTATTGAGTAATTCCGATAATGCGTAGACGTTACACTATGTGGCGCAAAACTAGAGTCTGAAATCGTACGAGAGGACAGGCTGCGTCAGGCCTGCCACAGTTGCGTACCAGTTGGAGGGCAAGCCACGGAATCCTTCTGCTAGAACTGACTCAGAACATCCGTTTGTAGCCAGTTGCGTGCACAAAATTGCCGGATTCTGAAGCATACTGGCGCTCAGTCTAAGTTTGTCTTTCAATCAAGCCAGAAAAGACATGCAAGTTCTTCCAACGTGCCTAACTTTGGCGGTGCAGTTAGAGCCGATGGAGCTTTGAACGATGTGCAGGTAGCGTTGCGGTGCATTCTCAGATGAAGCTCGTTTGGGTTCCTTTCGGAAACTTGTTAAAGGAATTTGTCGCCGCTTCATATATGTCCTGCTGATCCGCCCGACATTGACTTGTTCTGCTGCCACTGTCGTGACTGAGGACCCTGGAGCCCGTCTCAACTGCCCGTGGCCTTGGTTAAAGGCTACGCTATGCCACATCGCATTTCGGTAGAGTAAAGTGCGAGATTGACGTGCTGGATGAAATTCATTACCGATCTAAGAATAACTGCGGGCAGCGTGGACGCCTTGCTAAGGCTTGTACTAGCCACCCTTGTATTGCTAGCTAACCTGTGCCGGCTATCACCGCTCGGTTTTCCTGTCGCTTGGTGCATCTGCGTAATAGTTTGACCAGTTTCATCGCATCTGGGAAAGGGGGCTTTAAAACCTCATATGTTGCATACTGCTGGACAATAGCAGCTGCTCGATGTCTTTGTGGCCCTTGGCCGTTGCCACCTGAAGCGGCGTGTTGCCTTCGCCATTCTTGAGAGCCAAACTAGCGCCCCCACGGAGCAGCGCCTTTGCCGTGTCGAAATGGTTCTCATCCGCAGCATTGTGTAAAGGCGTCCATCCTGTATTTTGTGGAAGATTTGGGTCAGCACCCAGACTTAGCAGTAGCTCGACAGCTGCTGTTCTCCCATTGTTGGCTGCAATGTTCAACGGTGTCCAAGCGTTATTGTTTGGTGCAGAAATGTGAGCACCTCTCCTGGCAAGCATGCTCACCAGCTGTGGGTATCCTCGAGCTGCAGCGATGCCAAGTGCCGTCCACCCGTTAGCGTTCCGCGCCTCGATGGGCGCGCCGTGGTCGGCCAAAACTTCAACCATCTGCGAGAGACCCTTCTCAGCAGCCGTCACAATGGGCGGCCAGCCATCATTGCTACATGTCATGAGCGAAGCGGTATCGCCATGTGCAAGAAGCATCCTTACAACGGCAATGTGGCCATTGCTTACAGCGGAATGCAGTGGGGTCATTCCATTGTTATTTTGCGTGGGCATAATAGCGCAGCTCTCTAGCAGAACACGGACCAAGCCACTCAAGCCTCGAGCGCAGGCATGGTGTAGTGGTGTCCAGCCGTCTTTGTCTGGATGATTTATGTTCATACCTGTAGCGATGAGCAGTCGCATAATATCTGCCGCCCCATTCCGGCTCGTTGTGCTTGAGTCCTCGCAATTAGCTGCCGCCGAGTGCAATGTCGACCAGCCAGTGGGCGTGGCAATTCGCGCATCCGCACCACTTTGAAGAAGAAGTTGCACCACCTCGAGGTGGCCATTGCTGACTGCTGCGTTGAGAGGTGTCCAACCGCTCGTTGAGACAGTGTTTACATGTGCGCCATGATGCAGCAACAGTCGTACTGCCTCTGTATTGCCCTCGTTGGAAGCTGCGTAGAGCGGCGGGCGGTTCGAATCGTCCGCATTGTTGACATTGGCGCCTTTCTGGATCAGGAATCGGAGTGTGGCAAGGTCGGTGCTATCATGGGCAGCGACATAGAGCGGAGTTTGGCCGCTACTGTCCCTTGCTTCAAGCTGAGCGGCACACCCATTGTCGAACAGAAAACGCAGAATATCCGTGTTACAACCTGATGCCGCTTGATGCAAAAGCGACCAGCCACTGCCATTGCGATAGTTCAAGTCGACTCCTCCACGGTTTACAAGTAACTTGACGACCTCAAAATGGCCGTTGTGGGCGGCCGCACCGATGGGCCGAGCGCCTGAGTCGGTGGCAGCATTGACGTTGGCACCAACGCTAAGAAGATATTCGACTATATCAACATAGTCTCTAGCAGCGGCGAATGCCAGTGGCCGCCATCCATCGTGATTCGGAATATGGATATCTGCCCCTGCGCCGACGAGGAACTTGACGATGTTGAGATGCCCGTTCCCCGCGGCCTGAGAAACAGGCGTGATTAAATCCGTGTCATTGGCAGGCATTTCATTGATAAGAGCACCATGCTGTACTAGTATCTGTACAACTTCAAAGTTACCTTTGCTCGCGGCACAATATAAAGGGGAAGCTCCTCGGCTGGATGGCTTGTTGGCATCCGCGCCATATTGCAGCAGCATTCGCGCTGCTTCGGGATGGTTATGGCTTGATGCTGCATTAAGAGGTGTGAAGCCCAGGTCATCGCCAGACTGGTAATCGCCCCCATTTTCGATGAAGTATTGCAGACAGTTGAGGTGACCCGTTGCAGCAGCAGAGAATG
The DNA here is from genome assembly GCA_027627215.1 of Lecanicillium saksenae. Taxonomy (NCBI): domain Eukaryota; kingdom Fungi; phylum Ascomycota; class Sordariomycetes; order Hypocreales; family Cordycipitaceae; genus Corniculantispora; species Corniculantispora saksenae. Next base: position 26,582 of record JANAKD010000013.1, on the reverse strand, counting down.
CTGGGGACTGGCCATGCTCACCAACCTCCAGAATACTTGTTCCACCAGCAATGAGCCTCCGGATGGTACTCAGGTCACCCGTACGAGCAGCTACAATCATAGGGGGCGGAACATCCCCATCATCCTCCTCGTCCTCTTCGTCCGTAACTTCGTCCGTCTGAGTTGGTCCCGCATTAACGGCTTGTGAATAGGACGGCGGCGCGGCAGAGCTGTGGCCATCCTCTTCTGGAGGCAGCGATGGCGGAAGCAGCTGCGTTGATGGTGGCGAGATAGAGGCTATAGCAGGATTCGTAGACTGCGGATAGACATTTCCCTGGGACCCTTGCGGGCGCGAGAATTGTGCCACCTGATGAGGGCTTGTCGATGCTGAGCCATGTACCGGAGTTGCAGTCTGAGAAGTGAAATTTCCGGTGACGCTTGGAGTACCTGGATGTGATTGAGAAGCGTTTATCATTGTACCTGTCTGGTAAATCTGGTTATGCGACGTATTTTGATGCGGCTGTAGAGTCGTCGAGGGTACTGGAGCATGATATCCACCATGAGTGCCATAGGAGCCTATCGGCATTGGCTGCACTGGCGGCGACGGTGTTTGTAGAGCGATCTGGGCCGGGTGCGGTGGTTGTGGCGGTTGCGACGGATGGGTAGCAGTTTGATACGCATTCGGCACCGGTGATTGGTTGTAGTATTGTTGTGGTGCAGCATAAGCTTGTTGATGCAGGCTGGGGGGTCCTGGCGGCTGGCTGTGGTGCGTCACTGTCGCTGGTGCCGGCAGAGGTGGCTGCGCCTGATGCACCGGTTGATTCGCTGTGTAGGAATGAAATGACCGTGCGGAAGCCACAAGTTTCTCCATTGCTACCCCGATTTGCTGGCGCGCAGTCTCGTCACTGCTTCCTGATGATGACAATTTTGTAACCATTTGAATGCCGGCTTGTAAGGTTCGTATCTCTTCATCTAGGAATGCTCGAAGCTGGAGGACTTCATGCGACGCGCCTCGAAGTAGAGCCATACACCTGCACGCGAAATTTTAGCAACAGTCAAGCAAGTACAGCTCCTACCACAGGAGTATACGCAATGAAGAACAGGTCGCAGATGGGAGTGTAAGCAAAACCGCGGCGAGACAATGTCGAAATGCTCTTACATTTTTATCATGGTCACGGATACCTTGAGCGCCATGAAATGGGCTTGTATTCTCCCCCTACCATTTTTAATCGACTTGATGCGACGACCAACCGACCATGCTGTGCCAAAGATGCTACCTTTGCCGCTGCTGCTGACAATCGGCTGCATCTCCTTTCGAAGGGCTGCACAGGTTCCAGATATGAGTGCCAGGTTTCCCTGCACGGATGGCCAGATGCCGAGGCTGCAGGAGGGATGGCGAAGAATTCCGCTGCCAGCTGCAGCCCAGCAACCGTTGATATCGTTCAGCACTTGCAGGGTCTGGCCCAGGTCCCATGAAAGGCCGATGAATGTGCTGTCCTCATCTGGGACCTTGTCTCGTGTGAGGCAGTTGGAGAAATTCAGAAGCTGCAAAAGTTGGAACGTTAGCACATCATCCCTAATATGATGTATCGAATTCCAAGTCATGTCTCTTACCTCATGGCATGAGCCCAGCAGAGCTGTTGCGGTGCTGCCAATCGCGGCAGGATTCATGGTGAGGTCCGTCATCGTGAAAGGCCGCTAACCCCACCCGCACGCGCTTCCGTTAGCAGGGTTGGGCGTATTGACAACAGGCGCGGTCGAAAAGCCGCGTCTATCTACTGGTCGGAACTCGTGATGTCCTAGAAGATGCGGCTTTTGCGGCTTTTGCGACTTTTGAGGTCGCACACGTGATATCTTCAGCTTCCAAGGCTCAGTCGGCCAGCTGAAAAATTAGCTCCTACGAACCAGCATCAATGAGAGGGTACCTATGGCGGGGCCGCCGGGTTGGGTTACCCCGTGACGTGATCGGCACCAAATAATGTAGTTTGCGACTTTAGTACTCGATTGCCTGGTCGATAGTTTCAAGACTTGAACAGCGTCATCGCGGGCTGGTTCATACCCTGTTAAGAGAGACCAAACGGCTGGGATTCTACTGACGCAAGCATTAGCGCCTGTGTGAACCACCACCGTCAATTGGTTGGTTCGGTCGTGCATCATACCTAATCAACCACTGTCTCTCAATTGAAGCCTGGGTCAAACGGGAAGAACAGATGGAATTACATCATTGGCAAGTCTTTTAGAATAACTAAAAGAAGTGGTAGCAATAAACTGGCAAGGAATGGTCTCTGATATTATATAAATGCCATGTATTGCTGACTGGTTGAGGTGCGAGACGTCCGAACGAGATCACTGCCTTGGCTTTCGGCATTCTGTGGCGCTTCCTTAGTTTCTACGAAATGAGAAAAGAATAGACGCATAGATCAGAGCAGATCATGAATGTACGAGTAGAGAAAAAAAAAAAAAAAAAAGGACCTGGTGGCCAGCAATCGCAAAGGTTTACATCGCGATAGAAACCAGAACTGTAGGGTAGCAAACGTCATCTGCCCCCTGTCCGGGCTGGTGCAGAAGCATTTTGGCTACACAAGAGCTGGCTCCGCTCCGCTAAGAAAGGGATCAGCGATCGAAAAGTTGACAGCTACATCAGGGTGGATGAATGAGCTGGTAAAGGCTTTTTTCAAAAGACATATGACGCGTGCATCCCATCAACTCTATCAGACTCCGTGCGTTGAAAACACCGTGCCCTGAAGCAGAAGCTACTCTGTCCGTTTGCGGCAAGCTTCACAGCGCCTCGCGATTCCGACCGACAAGCTGAAACAAGGCAGCAAACATCAAGTCAACTGTGGTATCAAGTGATTTACTTTGGCAGCAAAAGTCGGCAGTGTTGTGCTCGCCCATCGTGATGAGTTGGAAGACAAGCAGACGAGTTCGGCATTGTCACCACAGGCGAGAGTTTCGCCGCCAACGAGGTACCAGCAAAAATTCGGCGTCGAGTTTGGTCGCACAGTACCGAGTTGCTCAGTAAGATTATTTCAACGTCCGATCTGGGGTCTCGCCGCTCTTGTAAACAAACGTGCGTCCCTTTCTGGGGCAACACTTGAGGCGACAGCGGCCAAGCTTGCCAAGAATCGTGCGTGCGCCGACTGATGCACGCCGTGAAAAACGGCAACGTCCAAACCCGAAGGCCCTTTAAACGCTGCAAATCAATGTGCACGATTGCGACGGGGGTACCCTGGAAATCCTGTAAGGGATTGATTTCCGTGTAAGCAATTATCAAGCATGACATTCGCTCCAAGTTGTGTATCAATCACTCGACGGGTGGCCTTTCTCGCCCTGGCCTTGCACGATTGCCTAAGAAGGTACCCTGGAAATTCTGCAGGAGGTTAATTTCCGTGCATGACATTTGCTCCCAGTTTTCCATCGCTTGATGGGTGGCATTTCTTGCTGCGGCCGTTGTTCTGGGGTTTGATTCGCAGGCATCTGGCACAGGTTAGCGGGGCTGGGCCGTTCCGGAGGGCCCGTAGCACGAGCTGAATACGAGGCTGTTGATTAAAAAGACTGGGCGACCGAGGGCTGGCCTCGGAAACTTCTTTCCACCCATCATGCAGGTGGACACGCTCACAGGGGTTCTGTCAGGCACACCTCAGGGTCCTCGACTCCATCGCGTTGTATGTATGCAGCCTCCAGCATCTGTACAGGGCAGCAACCACCTTTTGCTAAACCGAGTATGCAGGTCGGCCAAAGTTTAGCCAAAGCGGTTTCTCCTCCCATTCCATGATTTCGTCCAAATTTAAGTGCAAGCCATAGAAGCATAGCGAGCGTGACGAGAAAGTGAAAACTCAGCTCCCTGAACCAGGCTCGCGCCTCTCGCAAGGCTCCGTCTTCCCCTGCGAATTAGCGTCGGTGGTGGCGGGCGCCATCGCACCAAGCTGGGCTTTTCCAACGACTGCATGACTCCCTGACCCCCATGACAGTTGTTAGCGACGGCCACCCCAAAAGCAGGTTGGACGGACGCGACTCGACATATAGTTGTACGTGAACAAACCTTGACCGGCACCAGAGCACACTCGGTGACTGAGCTCATACGACATCCGAGGAGTAATTCTTCACCCATCGGCGAGCTTGGCCCCAAAACCGCAGGGACAGGCACGCCTGCGCTCTACCAAAATCCTCTCAACACTTGCCCATTGTTAGGCAGCAGGGAGGTCTGGCACAACGCCCTGCCCGCCACTAATTACCTCTGGGAGCGGGTCCCTGGCGGAAGCTGGTCTGGACAGGCCGGCGAGCGGCCACAAATGGAACATACCAACAATAGACTATTGGCGCCACAAAAGGTCCGTTTTTGCATTCGGTAAAACGTCCGCTTCCAATGGGAAAATGCTGTCCATGCCAGGAGCTTTGTATGCCCCGCAATGCAGAAATCGTATTTGCGAATTTATATAGGCACGTGCCCCTTTGCCCGAATTGTCCAAGAAATGTCAACGCGGCTTCCGAGACAACCATCTCCGTGCAACTCTTCGTGTACTACCAAGTGTGATACCGTCTCGTCAGGCTGCCGAACATGCCGTCGCTGGTATCTTGTGTTGCAACTGCGTTCGCCGTGGCCGGCCGCGTGGCAGGGCGAACCTATTCGCTGAGCAAAACGTATGACGCTTCCAACTTTTTTGACGAATTTGAGTTTCAGACGGTTTGTGACCCTGCGTGCGAAACGTGTCTTACATTGTTAAGAAGCTGACCTTGGCTACAAAGACCGGCACGCATACGGGCCAGCGCGACGACAATTGGTCTTGGGTATCGTACCAGACCAAAAACAATGCCATTAATCAGGGCCTTGCTGCTATCAAGGATGGACAGGTCTATCTTGGCGTCGATTACTCCAACCAATTGAGTCCGCAAGACAATGGTGGACCAGGACGGCCGACACTGCGCATCCAATCCAAAGACTCCTTCAAGCATGGACTCGTCATCACCAGATTTAGCCATCTGCCCGAGCCTGTCTGTGGTGGTTGGCCTGGCTAGTAAGAATGCTCGTCGCCCTCCATACATTGACAATGTGACTAACTGGGTCCTAGTTGGACTGTTGGTACTGGCCAGTGGCCACGAGCTGGAGAAATTGACATGTACGAAGGTTGGCATCTTCAGCCAGCCAACAAGGTGGCCCTTCACGTCGGCCCAGCCAGTGACATTGGCCGATGCGTTCTCGACCAATCCCTACAAACGGCCCAAGTATTGACCGGAAACTGCGATAATACATTTGAAGACGGTGTCCATCAGTGGGCCAACCAGGGCTGCCAGTCCGAAGAGACCAGAAATGGCATCTGGGGATCTTCTCAAGGCGGCGTCCGTAAGTGAACAGTTCGTACTACCTCTGATTCCTGCATCTGACAAATAGGCAGAGGCTCTTGAATGGACGCCCGATTTCATTAAACTATACACCTGGCCGATCAACGCGGCACCAAGCAACATTGGCCAGCAGAATCCTGATACCTCCTCTTGGGGTACACCATCTGTCCAGCTGAACAAAGGCAGCTGCGATACCGAGACAGCCTTCTCTGACCAAAAACTTCTCTTCACTTTGCCATTCTGCGGTAACCCCCCTGGAAATGACCAATTCTGGTCACAGCTTTCTGCAGATGGGAAGAATGGACCTACATGCAAGAGTATTACTGGCTCACCAAGCTGTGTCGACTATGTTGCCAGAAACCCGCAAGCTTTTGCAAACTTCTACTTCCAGATCCAAGATATTCGATACTTTGTTGACCAGGGCCAGAGCAAATTGACATTGGATGGCAGTGGATCGCTGTTTACCTTCAACTACGAAACAAGCCGCCAGTCTGGTGACAACTGGATCGGCATTTGGTCCGACAATGACGCACAAGCACCACGGTCGTCGAGTACGGCATGGGCATATGCTGACAAGAGTTCCGGCTCCGTCCGTATCACACCGCCGGGATCAATGGCATCCGGAAATTACAAAGCGTATCTGGTATCAAGTGACAGAACAGTTCTTGCTACCGCAGGCCGTTTCGACTATGACGGAACTGCACAGAATACGGCCTTCAGTGTCAAAACTCGCTACAACAAGAACTGTGCTGGCGGTGTAACAAACGACGTGACTATTGGGCAAGGTAGCAACGGCATGTGCGTCAATTCGAACTGCAACGTCGGCAGCCTGGACATTGCCTCGATCGGAAACTGTCCGAGCGGCCAAATTCGCATCAGCTATTGGCAAAATGCCGACTGTGCAGGCGACTGGTATGGGTACGGCTATGGCAGTAGAGGAACTTGCCGTGCCCTGTGGTCCGACGGATGGAACTTCCAATCCATGTGGCTTTCATGTGCGGAACCCAGCAGCGACTGTGTCCAACAGGGAAGTTGTACCGCCGCACCAGAGCCGGCAGTGGGCATCTGCCGCGCCTCCTTTCACCTGAAATCACGTTACAACGGAGATTGCACCGGCAATGTCAACAACGATGTGGTCGTCGCGCAGGGAAGCGGGCAATGTATCGACACAAACTGTGCAGTGGGGAGTCTCGAGGTCACTGGAGCCGGAACATGCCCGGATGGGCAGCTGCGAATCAGTTACTGGGAGCAGGCTGGATGCTCAGGTAAATGGTTTGGCTATGGATACGGCAGCAGAAACACTTGTCGCACGCTCTGGTCTGGTGGCTGGAGTTTCAAGTCGCTCTATGTCAGCTGTGCAAAGCAAAGCGATGATTGCATCAGCCAGGGGTCATGCACCGCTGACCAAGTACCAAGTACCAATATCTGCTAGTGTAAATATTATTCTAAAGTAAATATACTTCCATCTCTCGAACGAGATCTCTCTAACGAAATTGGTTCACGGACGCAAATTCGGATCCTGCAACAAGTGATGCCCAACAAAGTCCAGTGAGCCAGTGATAGAATGGGTTTAAGCTTGCAAAAACTGTCGAGGGGTACTTCAAATTTCTAATTCGTATAGAAATGTCTGCAATGGATTTGATTTAATAATGAATTAACATTCCGAATAAGACTAGACAGACTGAGAGACTGTTCGAGAGCTCATATCAACATATCCCAATCTCGTCACTGGCACAAGCTCGTCTACAGATCAACGAAAGTCTTGAGGAGCCTGGGGTAGTTAGGCGTGCCTACACCAGTTACAGGATCCCAGCCAGAAACAGCAGAGAAACCTTTGTTGCCACATTCGCTGGGCTGGTCGTCGCCATATGGGCCACCCAGGGGCTGACTTCCCACAGTGATATCATTGAAGACCTCGGGATGGGAGTAGATGGCAGGGTTGAGAAAACCGAGAGGCTTTTTACCCTTAGCGATACGCTCCTCGTTGACACGCGTGAAAATGGCGGCGACGAGAGGAGATGACTCCGATGTACCACCTGTGGCAGTATCTTCACCGTTGAGAAAGAACGCAGTGTTATCGCCAATGGCCGAGATATCAGGGTACCCACGACCTGCTCTGTTGTAGATGCCTCCATCATCGGGAATCTTGCCGCCGGAGGTATTGTAGGACCGGTAGCCAGGATCGTGGATACTGAAGTAACTGCGAATATTGTTAGATATCTCAACAGCGCTGACAGCGGGGAGCCACTTACTGCGATAGTGCGGCCTTCTGGTAGTCTGCAGTGGGGTATATGTTGCTGAAGCCACCACCCGAGGAGAAGGAAGTTGAAGCAACTTCTGGCTGGGGGTCATGGATTGATGCACCATCAGGAATAGTGGTAGCTCCGACCACGGTGATGTACGGGCAACCACCTGGGTAGTCGGGAACGAAGATATTTTTCTTCTTGCCGAGACATTCACCGCCTCTCCAGGCGACACCATCGTCACCGCTGGATACTAGCAGAGAAACTCCCTGAAGACCAAGCTTCAAGAATTCGTCGCATTGGCGCTATTCTCGGTCAGTCACCACATGAGGTCATTTATGGAGCTAGACGACTGACCTTCTGATAGTTAACGGGGAAGCCACCAGCTTCCAGCTCGCCCCAACCATAGGAGAACGAGATGATATTCGTGGGCTTGAACTTTCCTGAGTCAACTTTGCTGCCGTCATCTCCATCAACCTTGGGGTTGTCGCCAGTCTCGCCGTAGGCGCTGGAATGGGTGTAGGACCCATCGATGGCATCGAGAAACTGGTTGAAAAGACCGTCTCTCCCGTTCGTGCTGAAAAAGACGCCACCCTGAGGATAAATAATGGGATAGGAAGTTTGGAAGTCCAACTCTGCCTCAGCATCCGCGCGAGAAGGGCTGGTGGTGGCCTTGGCGCCGTTGATGAGATTATGCTCAGGATAGGTGCCCTGTGGGATGTTGGAAGCGTACTTTCTCCAGTAGTTGTCTAGATCTGAAGTTGAGTATCCAGGCGACTGGAAAGCGAAGATACCCAATTTGTTGCTCGGGTCAGACAGATGGCCATGGGGAATACTGTACAAAGCCTGGATGCAGGCAGGTATTATTAGCTTGTCACAGCTGGCGGTGGCATCTTTATAACGATGTTAGCCTAATATTGCGATGAGAGTTGTAATAAATTCCAAGTTGACGTACCTCGGTCAGACTCAATCTTCTGCACAGTCGCAGGATCAATTGGCCTTCTGCGAAGTGGGAAGCGACCTGGGGGCACACGGCCATCCTCCTGAGTGAATTGACGAGAGATGTGTGCTACGCCAGGGTAAATGAAGTCCACATGCTCCGAAACCTTAGGAGGGAGGCTATACTCCTCAGCACCGATAGTCTCGACATCGGCGACGTTGTCACGCTTGTATACATGGTACTTGGTCTTCAAAACAGACTCCAGCTGGCTCGCCGTGGTCTCGAATTCTAACCAGCCTTTGCTACGGGGAATAGTGATTGAATCACCGGGAATACCAGACTTGATGAGCCATTGTTTGACAGCATTGACAGACTCCCCCGCCGGGGCAAATAGCTCAAGGACTTGCTCAGCAGTGTAATGGTTTCCATAGTCAGGCGACGCAGGGTCAGAACTTGGTCGCAGAATTAGCGGGGTACAGCTACGACAAACAAAATCCAAGTAGACCTACACCTTGTAGAGGAGTTCGGCACCTTTTTCCAGATTCTGCTGCTTCAAGGCAATGCGGACGGGGACCTTGGTCTCACCCTCGATGGCGCGCTTGGTGTAGCGCGAAGACAACGCAACGGAACGCTTCTCATGAACGACATGATTATCAGCCACCGGGATGGCAGCAATACCAGCGACAAGGCTGCTGAGTAGAATAATATCTGCTCTCATTGTGCGGAAAGAAAAATAGTTGAAGTTAAAGAGGCTCTGGAACAATGTTGGAGCTAATGAGCACTCGGAAAATGGACAGTGACAGATGCATTATATACTTGGTTTCTCCTTTATCCTCCTTCTATAAATGGCAAGTGGTATTGTATTATTCATTGAGCTGCAGCGAAGCTTTTTCAAGCTTTCCCTTGTGTCTAAAAGCCGACCGGTGACTTGATCTGTAGGCAACATTGTACCGAGGACACAAAGGACTTCTATTTCCGCGTTGGCCGTGACTGTGGAGCAATTGGGGACTAGAATATAGGGACTATTATCCAGCAAGCCAATGAAAGCTTTCCTTTTATGGCGGTCACTGATGTGACTGACGGTAGATCGGAAGATAGTCGTTTATCAGAACATCTACCCACCATCAGCTACGGTGGTGGTGCGGGCGATAAAAGTGAGGGACCTTCCTATTATAGCCATTCGAAAGGCATGAAGGTAAACACCATTTGATCGAAAGAAACGCAATATCGCTACATAGTTTTGACTTTGGAAAGGCGGGCCGTACAGCTGGCACGAGAGCGCCGTAGTCACCGAACTTTCCTGTCACTAGCGACGGTTAGGGTAAGATAACAATCGCTTCTGATAGAACGATGCGCTTAGCTTTACTAGGAAGCTGAATACACATTTTACTGGCATTCATGGGCTCGTTCGGTATGCCTCCATCCAGTTCCGGAAAATAAAGAGCGCTGTGGCCGTAGCTCCACGTCTGGATGCGCTAAAGCCTGCCCCCATCCCCTAAATAAATATGACCCGGAGGTAGATGTGTGAAGACTTAGTCGGATTATCCCACCACCACTGACTGATATGGACGGTCGCTGCGCATCAAGAAAAAATCTCAATTTGAGTAGGGCAATCCTGAGAAGCTACAACTCTCAGCCATACCTTTGCCAGAGTATGGAACCGAACAGAGCTGTAGTCAGGCTCGTTCACTCTAATCACCGGGGTCGTCGAGACGAAAAAGCATTGCACCTGTACGAAAATTTCCGGGTGGCGAGAGATGCGAGAACCATGAATGGATAAATGTACGTTGCGAGCTTGGGTACTTTGCTTCGCGTCGGGCGAAACCTTGCTACGCGTTACAGTGCAAGCAGGGAAAGAAAGAATCTGCTGAGCTTCCGTGACAGGCTGCTGGCCCACCTGTGCCGCGTTCCGACCGCACGGGCGCCATCATCTCTATGGCACCATCTACGACGTCGCTGTCGTGTTAAAGGAGCATACATCCCGCCTGACACCAAGCTGTGGGATTTTTCTTGCCGACTGCTGCGGTTACAGATCCAACGGGGTGGTACTAGCTCATTCGCTCTCGGCTTCTCAATCCTGTGTCAGGAAGCGGCTACATGAGCAGATCCAGCCGTGGAAAATTCGTACCTGCGATTCTACAGGCAGATGCATCGTTTGCACGAAAAACATCAGAGATAATATGGCAATTGGTTATGCTCTAGTATTGACATCAGAACACAGCATCAAAGAAACGTACCACTTTCGCTCAAAGATCTTGAGTAGAGAGCTAGATTGCATTGGAACAGAACAGCATAGTCTCAAAGGACCCCCTGGGCTGGAAAACTTCTGTGGCTTCTCAAAGATATCTTATGATCCACGCTAGCTACGGTTGCATTCCTTAATGGCTTCTTCCTTCGGCCCATACCAAGAAGACAAGAAGAATAAAGACATCGGATGCCCTCAAAGTGGAGAATATCTTGGCGAAGTCCAATTTCATCACCGAATGACTTTGCTCACATAGCTCGATATGACATGGATCCAGCTCTACTACAGCGTCTCTTTTTATTTTAATATTCACATACTGCGAACTCTCCCGTGCAGCCAAATACTCTAAGAGGTAGGCACTGCGCTCGCAGATACTAAAATCCTCTGGAAATAAATAAAATGCGTAACTGAATACCATATGAGTTAAAAAGAAAACTAATTATATAAATCTGAATTCTAGAGAAAATATTTGAGGAGGTATTGCCAGGAGATGTCGTATTAAGAGACTCGTACTATAACATAGACCCTGCCTCGCTGAGCTGGCGGCAGAACTTCGTGCCTGTGCGTTTGGAATACAGTGGTACATCCATATGGAAACCTGCTTTGCCTTGCTATCTTACGAGATGGCACAATTCTGGCTAATTATGTCCCGCAAATTATCCAGTTGCGGCTTGGAGTCATGTAAATACAGGGAGAGAATTATATCATTAGCACGGTTCTTCTTATAAACTATATAGTAGTGTCTCTATCATAATGCTCTAGCTTCACTATTAGGCGCCTGATTTTATTTTATGGTTATTTTCTGTTATTTAAAGATGTGATATTTTCTCTAGCCTCTCCTTCTTTTTCTCTTCTTTATTGTCAGTTGTTAAAACTCGCAAGTATGTGCTGCTACTGACTGCCGTACTACTTACTATATAGAACTGGCTGTGCATCACTTAATATATCAAACTCGGCATCTGTGAATAGACTTTTCATAAAACTAACAGATGAAATAGCCCAAGTACCGCAGGCAGAAAGCGTAAGAGTGAATGTAGCTTGTGACATGCTTATTAATAGTTCTTGTAATAACGTTTATCGGCGTGGAATATATAATACTAGTTGGAGTTAAATAAATAATAACTAGATAAAACTGATAGTAGTTATAATCTATTTATAATAGTATTAGGTAGATCTAGCTCTACATCCTTTCTCAGACAGCGCATCTATTCACGACTAACGATGTAAAACGCACCAAAATACGAGGCGATACGCGACGATAAAACTATTAAACACAGCAATTCTAACGATACGCTCTGCGATTTTACATTAGCTTTAATGGTTCGTTAATAGAGCGGCCTGCTACTCGGCTCAGCTTATATGATCAGCTGAGTGACTGAACCGCATCCGTTTTCGCATACTGCTACGAATGCGACCTGACACTTAAAACGGGGCTACTTGCATGCGACCAGAGTCGCGCTAGAAAATGTCTGCCTTGCATTCTTCTTCATGTTTTATCCCGGTGTTAAATCCAAGGACTTTATAAATTAATGTGGTAATAACGCTAATTAGTATCCTTAAGATGTAAGATATGACCTCTTTACATGTATTGCCCTGAAGCTAGTAATCTTGCCCGTAACACCACTAACAGTTCTAGGTGTTATAGGCACTAGACTTTCTAGCCCCATCTTATTCGCTCTCGTATTCTTGTTGTAATAAAGCGCTAAGGTTAGTATACTTTCAGCAAGTGCAACTAATTCCAGTATATTAGTACAATTATAAGTCCAGCGGGGGAAATATCTGTCTTTATATTACTAAAATAAGGACCTGCTATTAACTACATCTATTTTAGAACCGAAGTGCCCTAAGCTGCTATTACTATGATGATCCATAGTATTTCGCTATCAGGATGCAGTAGTAATAATAAACCCAAGTCCGCAACATGTGGTTGCTGCTGCGATGTGAGAAGACAGCCTCTTGCGAAAGGCTCTGCTCTGCATGAAAGAGAGTCATGGGGATCACTTTTGTTCTATAGACTTCCATTCCACGAGTACCAAAGTATCGGCGGCTCTCGAATGACCAAATATAGTTGGAGAAAACCCAATTACCCATACCATCAATGTACTCGTTAAGAAGCCGATCGATAGACGGTTCGAATCTCGGCCGATTCTCAAGTAAATGTGCCAGCTCACGTACTATCGAGTTGTGGAAGCCTGCCGTCCAATTGATGGCACTTTGGTCATCAAGGCTGAACTTATCTCTAGCTAGGGAAACCAGATTGTGCTGGTCATCACCTGCTGCCTTCTCTTTCGGGTATGATACAATATCCTGTGTATGGTTGTAAGCTTCGTGCTGATAGTCAATCCGAGAGTACGCGCACTGGTGCTCAAAATCATACATTATCGATTGCGATAAGATCAGCACAGTATTCCGACATTTTTTGGATCGTAGAATGATATAATGCCTCGTCTGGAAGCTCCATTTCCAGGCCAACAACCGATAGTGAGGGTAGAAGGCCGACAGTTATGCGACGAAGCTTCATGTAGCTAAGTATATCTCGTTTGTTGTCGGTTTCTCGATCTCTTGCTTGCTCCACAACGCTTTCTAACCACTCCTCAAATGTGCGCAAGAACTGTCTTTGGGCAGACTGGCTTGCAACTTTGATCGTTCGTTCCCAGAATCTATGAAAGTCGGATTGTTAGAAACAGGAAAGTACCGGATATCGTAGTTCGACTTTTAAAACTCACTGTCTCGCGAGCTCACCACCTGGCCATTCGCCTGATGGCCGAGTCTTGGCTGGGTTGTGGAGCGCATCCAGTATAACTGCGTTTAGCTGTGTGATTTCATACGAGGTTTTGTCATCTGTTAAATCATCATATAGGAAAAAGAAATTGTTCAAGTCACAGCTGACTCGCAATCGGGCTTTGAAAATTAGTATATTTGAGTCATTGAGTCGACGGTCCAGCAACCATACCCTTAGACGCATTAAAGCTAACAAGAGATGCTAGCAGGCCTATGTTTCATTTAGTGGCTAGTTTACACGTTTATTGATCATATGAGGATAATATAGGGTCATACCGAAGTCTTCTTCAACTAATTTGCGCTTCGTGTCACTCTCAAAGGAGTCGAATCTCGCAATCCAGGCGCTGCTTTCAGCAACAACTTCATGCCGAAGGGGATTGACTCTCTTCTCATTCCAAGGAAACAGAGCCATAGTATCGGGAATCTTAAGATACGCCATTGCAAAGTCGTTCTGAAGTGATGAGGATTAATCATGTAGAGTTCGAATGCGGGTTGTCTAATACTTAGCTCCAAAAGGGTAGACAGGCCGTGATATTTATACACGCAACTTGTTTCTAATGTCCCACTGTATGGACAAAACTGTAATTTGAATGTTTTTACTACTTTATTTCATGAATCATTTTACTTCGGTGGTTACATTCGGCTGTTCGGTCATTCGGCGGTAATGCGCGGAGTCTTCTTCGGCAAGTTGATTCGGTGGTTTCGGACGTGACAGCCCAACCTCGCCGAATCATACAGCTATGGGTACATATTCCCCGCTTTAGATGGTTAGTCAATTATACATAAAGCTCAAAATTTCTATTAAATACCCATAGTCCCCGCCAGCATGTGTAAATAGGTAGTAAACTTGTGCCTTAGACAGTGAAACCCAATTTGGTACATTCCGCAAAGACTTAGCTGTCAATCAACTTGTTAGCGTCTGCTATTATTTTCGACTTTTTACACACTTCATTATAAATACTATGGAGCTGTTCTCTCTGACGATTTTCAGTGGTCTAATCTGCCTCGCCCTTATTTGCAGGTGTCTTCTTGCAAGACCAAAACTTCCACCTGGCCCTCCTCGGTGGCCAATTATTGGCAATTTGTTTGATCTACCACCTAAGGGAAAGCCCGAATATCTTCATTGGTTAAACCATAAAAACCATCATGGGCCAATCAGCTCAATCAGTGTCCTTGGCAAAACACTGGTCATTCTGCATGACCGTCAGGCCGCACATCACCTGCTCGAATCGCAGTCCCTGAAATCGTCCGCGCGGCCGGAGCTTGAGTTTGCCTCAAATATATGTGGGTATGGGAATCTCGTTCCCCTTCAGCAATACAACAGCAGCTTCCGCAAGCGCCGACGCCTCATCCATCAACTTCTAGGCACAAAAGCTTTGGTGAACAAGTTTAATGACGATCAGGAAGCTGGCGTCCGGCGCATTCTGTTTCGTGCAATGTTTGCGCCACGTTCGTTGGTGAAGAACATACAGAGGTAATCGTACTGTGCTCTTTAAACATCATTGACAAATCCTAACATAAAGCAAACAAAGTGATGTGGCGGCCACGATTCTCAAAGTTGCATATGGCTACACCACGGAGTTCAATGACGCAGATCCTCTGGTTACTTTGGTTGAGGATTTAATATCTCACGTTTCAAAAGCTGCAATGCCTGCAGGATGGCTGGTTGACCTTATTCCCTGGATTAAATATCTCCCAGCCGGTTTTCCTGGAACGGGCTTCAAGAAGATTGGCCGGCACTGGCGCAGGCAAAATCAGATCGTGGTCGATGTCCCATACGAATTCACACAGAAGCAAATGGCAGCGAACAATTTTGGCTTCTACCCATCTTCATATGTAGCGGGACTGCTGCAGTATGCTACAGAAGAAAAGATTATGGAGCCAGAACTGGAGACGGATATCAAGTGGACAGCTGCCGTTATGTATGATGCTGGGGCACATACGACAGTCTCGGCTCTTAAATCATTCATTGCGGCCATGGTCAAATTCCCTGACGTTCAGAAAAAAGCACAGAATGAAATTGATAGAGTTGTCGGAACAAGCAGATTACCGGAGTTTTCCGATAGAGCAAGCTTGCCCTATATTGAGGCGCTGGTGCAGGAGACTCACCGCTGGTATACCGTGGTGCCGCTGGGGTTTCCGCATGCGACAACAAGTGATTTGAATTATGATGGGTATGATATTCCGAAAGGAACAATCATTATCACGAATGTCTGGTGGATGCTTCATGACCCCGACACGTATGCTGACCCAGAGCAATTCCAGCCTGAACGATTTATGGCTCCGCGAAATGAGCCGCTCCCCACGGCAGCCTTTGGGTATGGGCGGAGGATTTGCCCTGGCCGATTCTTCTCAGATTCCACTTTATTTTTGAGTGCTGCACAGTTATTGGCTGCCTTTAACATATCAAGTGCAATAGATGAGACCGGCGCCGAGGTGGATATTGACATTCGGAATTGCGATGGAGTTGTCCCTACGCTAGCAGATTTCGAATGCGAAATTACTCCAAGAAGCGCTGCTGCTGTTGCACTGGTGGCGGAGCGGACGAAGGATCTTCGCTGCATAACTGGGGACTCGTCGCTGCTCGACCAAGGTCTTGTTGCAGAAGGCTTGAGTTTAGCCTAGCGCGCCCGATCACGTACACGAGAGACCCACGACAAATCGGAGAGAAAAATCTCAGGGTTGGTAGGAAGGTTTGGGAGTTGCCACGCGGGCCTAGTTTTAGAATGGACACGTTAATCAATGCTCTCCCCGGAAACCGAAGCTCCCGCATCTGTATATATATTAATAGCTCCCCACTAGTCTGTGATATCGAAGCACACCTCACATCGGAAGATTCGCTGATTCACAATGCATCGAAAGGCATGCGACCGTTGTCATGTGATGAAACTTCGATGTATCAAGGATCGAATCCTTAAGACTTGTATCCGGTGTGCCAAGCAGAAAGTTGCGTGCAATTTTAGCCCAGCCAGACGCTCCAGACGCCAGTGCATCAACCAGCACTTAGGTGCCCAGTCATTGTTGCGTAAGTGGTCACCCGTGGCGCGTGAGGGTCTGCTAATAAGACTATAGTCACCGAGAGAGACGACTTTCGACTGCTACCTCTGTCCACTGTCACCAAAGCTGGATTGGAAAATGACTGTATGGAAGCACCCTTCACTAAGCCTTTTTTTGATATGGAATCCCTGGTTCCGCCACAGAGCCCACATTCTTGGCTTTGTGGAAACAATCTCGGCCATCCACTCGGTTTGTCCGCCACACAGGAAACACATGACGGGATATTTGAGTTTCCCGTAACTGACCAATTGAGCATGGACCCGGGAGCATCGGATATTGATAGCGATGGTAATGTATATGCGGATATTGTGACAGATCGCCGTGTTTCGGACGGTCAACCTGGAAACAAAGATGTCATTTTACAGCAATTCCTCACCTTACAAAACCGTGTCATTTCGTGTGTCGCCAGCGTGACTACGGAGGATTATGGGCAAAACCAAGTTGAGAGTCTCTATAAACTTGCAGACGAATTGATCATTGCGTCAGCCGCGTACTACAATGCGGAACTACATGACCGCAAGACCGGCTCGTCGCTAACAGCGGGGAATGTCATTCTAGTTCAAATGAGCTGCCTTTCAAGCCTGATGTCTGCATTTAAGGTAGTGATAAATTAATTTGAGCATCTTCGTTCTATGATACAATACATATTCATTGTGTATATATGTTAAAATACCACTTTGTTGCAAGCGTGTAGAACGATTTCACATTTATGGAAGCCTGAAACTTACCATGGGTGGGCTAGCGAGCGCGGGTAAGAAGGCCCTCAGTTTAGCGCTAGGCTCCCCATATTGCGCGAGGCCACACAGGTATCAATAATTTCTAGAGAAATGCATGGTGGCCTGTGTATCTGCATTTCGTTAAGCGGGGAGATGAGGCTGCCTTTTAGCCCAACTCCATAGTAACCGATCCTGCATCAGAGACAGTGCAACCGTAGATGTTAGTATATTTGGGGTCTAACTACCATGAAATTGGCCCCCAAGAGACTAAACTATTCTAGACCGATGTAAGATTGCGCAGTGGCTCGCGAGGCGAGAGGCGTAAATGGCATTGGGGGCTACTGAAAGAAGCACAAGAATACACCCACTTGCCAGGTTCGGGTGGGAAGTAAAACGGGCTGTGGTAGCACTGGGCTGGTTCTTTGGCATTAAACGTAATCTCTTCTCATTCGAATTTGAAATGATTTAAACAACAGCCGACCACGCAACATCACGAGCGAGTAACTGAAATTTTAATTTACGACTCAACTCTCGTCATCGCTGCTGGACTCTATAGTGGGGTCGAGAAGCGCTGACACTCAATGCATGCGGGCCCTCTGGGCCCCTGTAAATACGGATTAAAATCAATAAATAACGAGTAAGCAAATAGCGCCTGCCATGTCTAATAACATATCAACTACCTCGAGTATTGGGTTATTTTACTTACAATACGCCGTCACTTCAACAACTTCCACTGCCATGGCTGATGCTAATTATGCACTCCAACACTCGCACGTCAACAGCGGCGCTGCGCTACTCCTGGACCAGTTAAAGGCTTCTCAAGGCTATAATCCTGTCCGTCGCCATCCTAAACTCGCCTTGATCCAGCTCCCCTTCCGCTAACCCTGCTACCAACGCCTTACGAATCACCTCCCCTTCCGTCACATCCAGGCCGCTTGCCAGAATCAAATCATTCCCCGCCTGAACCGCAATCTTGGCCCTCTCCTCAACGCCACCATACGGCAGAATGGCACCCGCCTCCATCGCTTCCGTGATCGTCACACCCCTGAACCCGAGCTGTCCGCGCAAAATGTCCCTCATCCATTTTCTACTGAGGCCCGCCGGTCGTGTATCGTCCACTGCTGGGTAGATGGCCCATGAAGGCATGACCATGTCGACGCCGGCTTTAATCGCCGCCTTGAATGGGAGCAAGTCAATACTGTTCAAGTCATCCAGCGTGACATTCAGTGTCACTGGTGCCGCGTCTGTATTTTGGTCTTTTCGCGCCGCACCGAGGCCGGGGAAGTGCTTGATTGAAACGAGAATGCCCCTCGCGCGTTGTGCCTTGATGAACGGGAGCGTCGCTTTAACAACTCTCTGGGGGGTTTTGCCGTAGGACCGGTTGCTCGAGTCAAGGAAATTGCCCTCCTCACGATACACGCCCATCACCGGCGCAAGGTCAACGTTGAAATTGTACTTCTTCAGCGCTGCCGCCGCCTGAACGCCCGCCTGCCAACCCACAGTGGCTGGGTCCGATGACGCGCCAACCTCTTTCGCGGATAGCGCAGGTCCGCCGTTGTGCACGCCATTGAATACTGTGCCGCCCTCTTCGTTGGTCATTATGAGAAGTCCTGTATCTCTGCCTGACTGCTTGCGAAACAGCTTATATGCTGGCGACGCCTTATAAGCGTCCTGAAGCCGGGCCAGGGCCGCTGGCGTGTTATTGTTGACGTGCAAGTCGTAGAGCATTACGCCGCCAACCAGCCCGGCGCGTGTAAGGTCATACAGTTCATCGGGCGGGTTGGGCAAAGTGTAATCCCAAGAGTAGATGACATGCTGCCCCGCGAGGATATTCAGGTCACAAGTTGGGTTCTTGGTTCCAAGCACGCCGCCGAGGGTTGTCAGCGCAAGGAGTGAGTGAGTAAGCGATAGATGCATTTTGTCCAATACAGTTGGAGGGGTGAGACAACATCCTCTGCGAGTTCGGGCCTCTTATACACATCAACGGACAAATTGAATGCCGAACGCTTACAGAGGTTATTGTAACATGCCCCCATACAATTGAAAACTAGATCATGGCGTTGATCCTAACAGCTCTTGGCATGTAATGGCTTGGGCCAAATAAATTGACCTAGCCCTTCAGCTGAACGTGTTGGCGGCGCCTTCGCAGGACAGCTGGTGGGAGCTCCAAGCCCAGGTACGGCTATGGCACGTTACATGACGGCTCCTAAAAAAACGGGATTTTGTATGCTCCCGGCGTCCCCAACATCCGGGCTAGATCTTCACCTCAAACCTGCTTTATACTAAGACGCAAAGACTTTAAGTCACCTACCAGTTGGGGCATGCCTAGCCCCTACCCACCAAATAAAAATACAGCCAGAATAGCGTGATCCGCGCGCCCAGATGCGTCGCCTGGCACTAGGCACAACAAATACGAAAGAATAACTACAAAGTTCTTGGTGTTTACTAATACTTCTAGCGTAACGAGACTTCTATAGTATTATTAGTAATTTTTATAAAAGAGTATGGCTATTAGAGACATTAAAATAAAATCCCCTTTAAAGACTAGAAGGAGGAAACAACAGGACTTATTTTAGGCGGCATATTATGGGCTGTGTAGGGGATATTAATGTAGTTATCGATAAACCAGAAATATGGATGTGCTGCCAAATACGACTCTTTCATAACTAGCAATATCAGGTGCCGATAACAGGTTGGTATAATGTGTACTCTGTCTCTAAAACTCAATTTATATTTAGTATAAATGTATAGTTATAGGCCACATGTTAATATTTACTCTAACTCCTATAATAGAAAGCATTATCTGTGGCACTATGACATTTTTACCTAAGCGTCGTCTAGGGCAACACAATCGCGCCGCTCTTGCGGCGTGTTCATCTTAATATAGCACATGTTTAGTGTGGTTTCTCAGGGGTAAAGATGTTGCTATTTTTGAAAAAGATAAAGCCGTTAAAAATCCGTCCCCTATCTAGAAATCGGGAAGGACACTATAATAGTAGCTTAAGGTTAATTATATGCTGTCCACTCGTGAATAATACACATCAATGTCATTTTCTAACTGAGTATTCTACTTCAATCTATGACTCATTATCTTAAAAGAGAGAGTAAACAGTTTGCCGAGTGCTATGAGTCAATTGCTTTCACTTTCAATGTACTCCGCCCGAACCTCTGCCGCCACACCACACGGGTGAGCATCACTCAGGTCATATATTACTGTTTGGCGCCGCTAACTCTATTCACGACGCAGACATGTGCAATGCGCATGATAAACGAGTTTGAATTCCTTTGTCAGACTACGCGGTAAGGAGCTGCGTTTCAGTGCCAATTTCCCTCAACCCCTGCAACTCCACCACGAGCTGAACAAGAGTACTCAGCCGCAGACCCAGCTTTCTAAACGTGAACAAGTCCGGGATGGTATTTCCATTATAAAAGGAGTTCCATAGACAAGTATAAAAACGATAGGCGTCCCGTTCTCGTCTTAAGAAATATATTTTCCTCTGTCACTATAAGCCGTTGCATATCAAAGCGGTATTCCTAGTAAGTGACGTTTTAGCATTATGGTCCTCTATCCGATGCTTACCGCCTTGTCGCAGAAAGAAACAACCCGATTAAAAATGAAGCTGGCTACTGTTATTCTGATGCTTCCACTTGGAGGCCTGGCTGCGGATTGCTGGTTTTGCTCGGACGGAGTTCATACCGGGTCAACCGCACCAACGTATGATTGCGGAAAGAAATGCCATAAAAAGAATTATGATACAACCCTTTCAACTTACCACTGCTGGAAAGATGGCAGGAACCCAACCTGCTTCAAGAATTGCTGCAAAGCCGGCGGGAAAGTTGTGGAGGTCGGCTCAGGCTGGTAGTTATACAGGCAACGCCACCAACGGAGACCGAATGTGATTTCCAACTTTGTAACATATTTGACACCAGGGCTCTATCACAATAGATAGGAGACTACAAAAATTAAAGGTCACACAGTTGCATCTATTCTATAATTAGTATATATCACAACTCCCTTTAAAAGTTGGTAAACGGACGATAATATTGGGCTTGGTGTTGTTGGTAGTGCTAAAAGCTATGGATATAGATTGATCCAAGGCTTCTACCGGTGGGCTTACACCCGAGA
This sequence comes from Lecanicillium saksenae, assembly GCA_027627215.1. Lineage (NCBI taxonomy): Eukaryota > Fungi > Ascomycota > Sordariomycetes > Hypocreales > Cordycipitaceae > Corniculantispora > Corniculantispora saksenae. Next base: position 5,155 of record JANAKD010000013.1, on the reverse strand, counting down.
AAACAACTAAAATCCTGCGCGAAGATTCCCATGTAGGGTACATTACTAACCCTACAGGGCCGGCTCCATGGTTGTTATGGCTGCATAATACCACAAAGCAAGTGGCTGAAGCTTCATGGAACTGTATCGTCTACCCTGCCACAGATCTAATCAATATTTATTTATAGTCTTATATCAAATCTGGAACAATATTCTAAGACTTATATATATTTATATACAGCCTCTATATATTCTAGTAGTGTTGAACACTAGATTTGCTTTATATTTAGTGAATTAAATCGCCGCAAGCTTACTTAAGAACCAGAGATTGGCTAGTGTCAGACCAGTTCTCATATAAATCCAGTCATGATAGCTCTTTTATTTGTGAACAACGTCGATGGAGAATATTCTAACCTCAGAACTGGCCGCAGACTTGCCTTGATTATAATTGCCACTCTTAAAGTAGCAAGCAGGAGAGTCCCAGCTAAAGGTGTCGAGTGCGGTGGTCTTGCCATTAATAGAGATGCTGAGTTTGTCGTTCGAATAGCTCAGGACATAGGTGAACTTTGTGCCGATAGGGACATTGCCAAGCCTGGTCACGACCTGATTGCTGTCTTCATCGGGCTTAACTCCGACAACTATGTCGCCAGAGGGACTGTAATACATCTCTGCCAAGGGCTTGCTGGCTTCACTTGCAAAAACCTGGCCAATAGCAGTACCATGGGTTCCATCGTCAGACTTGACAACTTTCATTGTCACGGTAAGCGTATTGGTACCTTTGGGAGACCAGGCAGCGTTGGCGCCGCTGCTGTGCACAACTTCGCGAAGCTCAGTTCGACAGTGCTGGCTGCCAGAGGTAGTGGCGCAACCAGTCAAGTCGGGGTTGCCGGGCGCCAAGAGAACCATCTCACCAGTGTTCTTGTCAGTGAAGAAGGTGTCGCCAGTATAACCATTACACCCTTGCAGCTGCTTGCTTTTGATGATGTCAGGGCCACCAACAGGAAGTTGAAGATTGAAGTATCCCAAATCGAAATTTCCGCCAGGCGCGCACTTGGGGTTAAGATTGCCATTGCTTGGAGGGGGGGCGTTCGTTGGCCCTCCCGGGTTGGTGGTGGTGGTAGTGGGCTTGGTACCTGGATCTCCGACGCCACCACTGCCAATGTTGGCGATCAGCTTGTTGCCTTGAGCCTGAAGCGATGCCTCAAACTCGTCAAAGCTCTTAGCATTCCACTTTGCGCCGCTGGCACCAGGTACAGCGTCTTTGCCTGCGAAAGCAATATAAAGCACATCGTTATCGTCGTGCGCTGCGTTGCCGTCGACATCATCACCATAGCACGCGCGTCCGAGTGAGTCCGAGACTTCACCAATCAGAGGGGGTCCATCATCACCGTTTGTATCTCCCCAAACACCATAAAGCTAGTAAAAAAAATGTCAGAAGGGCTTTATAGTTCTATACTTGATGTCATAACTTACCAATTTATCACCACATACAACAGCAACAATAGAAAGTGGTTCAATGCCAACTGACTGGGGGTCGAACTCAACATAGCCCTTCTTCTTACCTTCATTACCAAGCACAACGAAAGAGTGAATATATGCGTTGAGATCTTCTACTCCCTTGTTGTAGCCCTTAACGATGTCACCAAAAGTCGTTTGACCTTGTGTATCGGTAGAAGGATCACAACTCCCATCACCCTCGCCAAGAGCACCATCGCAGTCAATGTCCATATTGACCAGATTTCCGTGCGTCCCTTGTAAATAGATAATGCCATCAGAAGCAAGGTGGTCACCGCAATAGCAGAAGTCTAACTCATCAATCAGCAAAGAACGCTTCTCTGTCATTTTAGCCTCATGATTTCATTTGCAATGTAATACCTTTTGAATCTTTTTCTTGGCTGTAGAAACCACCTTTCAAGATATTGGAGCATTGGCCTTTAGCTCTAATAGAATTGTAAAGGGCCTTGATATTACTCGGAATATCCCTAGCGTAGCTCTCAGACGTGAGCAGGCTGGTGGCCAAAAGAACCTTGGTACCAATATGCATATTGATAGACTTGACTTGGGAGAATAGGTTTGCTTGCAACTGTAGTAAAATGCAGTTGGCTAGTAAGGAAACACGGTATAATCTCATCAAGTGATACCGTTTTATACTTGAGGGCCCAACTCCGTATTTCAATAGTATTCGGCAAAACGCGGCGCTCTCAGTTATTTCACTTGAAACGTGGCTCAACGGATGGCATCAAGCATGGCGTGCGAACCCGACAAACAGACCGATATATGGCGATATTCGGCGGCCTTTGAACCAATCATGCGCAGTCCAATGAACCTAACAATGATATTCCAAGTTATACATGCATCAGCCAGCTTTGCATTTGACTAGCTACACTGACTAGATCATATCACGTCGTGGATGTATAGTCGGGAAGGAGTAGAGGCCCGGTTAAATCGCCGATAATAACCGATGAAAGAAGCTTTGCCGGTGCGCCTTCCACAGGTTATTGGGTAATATGAGAGCAATGGGAAAGAATCAACTTCGTGGGAAGCGAAAGAACCGGCAATAAGTTAACTGCCGCGTCCTATTCTGGGGCCGATCCTACAGTGCAACCAGGCCAAAATTATAAATAGCCAAAGACCATTGGTGGAAATTTTTCGGGCACGTTAACTCCTCCAATGAGAATTCAACTTTCGATTGAAGACTATAATAAAGATGGATTGTTTTTAATATACTGACATTGCTATAGATCGTCGACTTGGACCTAAAAAATCCCCTAACTAGCTTCCAGCGCTCTAGGCGCTGTTCGTTGCTACACAGTAGAGCGCATCTGTATAACCCCACAGCTGTACTCTTAGGCACCAGATAGAGGCACAGGGGATACCTGGGACGGACCTACTGCCTAGGTAGGTACCTAACTGGTACCTGGCGCCGAGAGTGACTACACCTAGAACCCGAAGATAGAACAATAGATCTCATTCCAGCACGAACTGCGCGCGAAACTACCTGGAAGCACTTTAAAGAAAAACGCCCTCTTTGCGGGTATCAAGCAGCGACCTCATCTCTGGTTTTGTGATATCTCTTTTTCTCATTTTTGCCAATTTCACTTTTCTTTTCTTTTTCGTTTATGCAGCAGCCTTCGTGGTAGCCACGCGACCGAGAATCTCAGTCGCCTTGCGCTTCACAAGTCCACCAGTAACTGGCAGGTTGGTGTTCTGCTCCAGGAACAGATCAACCTCACGAGCAGCCATGCGGCCCTCGTTAATGCCCCAAACAATCAGTGACTGTCCACGACGCGCATCGCCTGCGGCAAAGACACCGTCCAGGTTGGTGCAGTACTTGCCAGGTGGCGTCTTGACGTTCTTGCGCGCATCCTTCTCGACCTCCTCGCCGAGCACACGAGCCTCCGGGCCTAGGAAACCCATGGCCAGCAGGACGAGATCTGCAGGGAAGAACTGCTGTGAACCCTCGACCTTCTTCATGTCCCAGCCGCCGCTCGGGTTCTTGGTCCACTCGACGCGGATGGTGTTGATACCCTTGACCTTGCCGCTGCCGTCACCCTCAAACTCTTCCGACATAATGCAGTATTCGCGGGGATCCTTGCCCGTGTGCTGGCGCACTTCGGTGTGGCCGTAGTCGACACGGTAGATGCGAGGCCACTGAGGCCAAGGATTGTCGCGAGCGCGCTCATCAGGAGGCTGCGGCAGCAGCTCGAAGTTGGTGACGGACTTGGCTCCGTGGCGCACCGAGGTACCGATACAATCGTTACCAGTATCACCACCACCAATAACGACAACATGTTTGTCCTTGGCGGAGATGTACGAGTTGTCAGCCAGCTCAGAATCCAGGAGAGACTTGGTGTTTTTGTGCAGGAACTCCATGGCAAAGTGAATGCCTTCGAGCTCGCGGCCCTTGATGGGGAGGTCGCGAGCAACAGTAGCGCCAGTGGCAATGACAACTGCGTCGTTTTCGGTGCGGAGCTTCTCCAGAGTCGGGTTGCCGTCTTCTCCAATCGCAACACCGGTCTTGAAGATGACACCCTCAGAGGCCATGAAATCGGTACGGCGCTTGACAATGCGCTTGTCAAGTTTCATGTTGGGGATACCGTACATGAGGAGACCACCGAGACGGTCAGCACGCTCGTAGACTGTGACAAGGTGGCCAGCGCGGTTGAGCTGGTCGGCCGCAGCGAGACCAGCAGGGCCGGAACCGATGATGGCAACCTTCTTGCCGGTGCGAACCTCGGGGATGCGAGGCACCATCCAACCCATCTCGAAACCACGGTCGATAATGGCGCACTCGATTGACTTAATGCCGACGGGGTCCTCGTTGATGCCGAGAACGCAGGCACCCTCGCAAGGTGCAGGACAGACGCGTCCGGTGAACTCGGGGAAGTTGTTGGTCATGAGGAGGCGGTTTAGGGCATCCTTCCACTGGTTCTGGAAAACGAGCTCGTTCCACTTAGGGATAATGTTGGAGATGGGGCAACCAGTCTCCGACTGACAGAAGGGAACACCACAGTCCATGCAGCGAGCGGACTGGTACTTGAGCTCGTCCTCGTTGAGGCGTGAGCTGATTTCAGCCCAGTCCTTGGTGCGAGCAGAGGCAGGGCGGTACTTTTCGGTGCGGCGGGCGTACTTCATGAAGCCGCGAGTCTTGTCTAGAACCAGAGCTCGCTTCTTCTCAACGGCATTGTCGCCAATGGCCTCTTCGAGATCCTGGAGCTTAGCGGCCTTCTCGCCCTCCTTCTTAGGGTGCGACGGAACGCCGGCGACAGCAGGTAGGTTGTATTCGGCTCGCTTTGCCTCCTTGGCCTTGGCAGCCTCCTCCTCGAGGACGCGCTTGTAGTCGACGGGAAGGACCTTGATGAAGCGAGGTAGAGCGCGGTTGAAGTCGACCAGGATGCGAGCGGCCAGCTCGGAGCCAGTGTAGTGGTGGTGATCCTCGATGAGGCCGCGAACGTAAGCGATTTCGCTAGGGTCTTCAAGGGGGCCAGCCTCGACCATCTCGGTGTTAAGCTTGCCCATGAAGTCGCGGTTGACGTCTAGAATGTAGGCAATACCGCCAGACATACCAGCGGCAAAGTTGCGACCAGTGGCACCCAGAATGAGAACACGACCGCCGGTCATGTACTCGCAGCCGTGGTCGCCAACACCTTCGACGACAGCGGTGGCACCCGAGTTG